>CM065657.1:17645693-17937329 GCA_033220385.1 Triplophysa yarkandensis
CAAGCATCGACTGCATATTTTTTGTTATGGTTTTAAAGTATTTATATTGTTTTCCACTGTACAGGGGAATTGATTCTGAAAAAAATCCAGAATTTACAATAAAACATAAAACCTTTATCCGTTTGGACTAAACCTTTTTCATCAAATATGTATTTGAATTTTTCTTTAAGTAATCACTGTGCCTAAAATAAAGTTGTTGTTTTTTTTTGCTTAATTTCCTTACATCCTAATTCGTTTGTAGTTGTAACATTTCATGTTCACTAGGGGGCAGAGAAAGTGTTCCATTATTGGCTGAAGGCATTTTCTACCCAAAAATGTAATGTATTCATTTACTCACCCTTAAGGATATCCAACCCTGTATACATTTCTTTGTTCTGTTGAACTCAATAAAGGATAGTTGTACTTATATAAGCAACTGAAAACCTGAAAACTTAATTTTGGACTACCTTTTTAGTTCTGTGGTACACAAAACAATAACTTTTGAAAACTAGAATATCAAACATTTCTATGGCACCTTTGACTATTTTTAAATTTACTAATAAGGTAGTCAGTGTCCAAAACATCTGAGTGGCTGAAATGTATCCAAAAATCTTTGTAATTAAATGAACAAAGAAATGTATTTAGGTTTGGAACAACTTAAGGGTGAGTGGGTCATAGGGAATCAGAGCTACCCATTAAACTGTCTAGTTTCATGTTTGTGTTATTTAGATGTAGAAAGAAGCCCTGAAAAATCAAAATATTTTAACAAAAAACACATTGTCAAAATCTGTTTTGAAAAGTAATAGTGAGTGGATAAACTATTTAATCACTATCGAACAAACTTAGTTTTTCTTTCCTATCTTGAGATCACCTTCTCCATTGTTTTGTCATTATGCTCCATCCTTTTATAAGAGAACCAGGTCTGACCCATTTCCTTGCACTCATTACTGCCAGTTGTGCTCTGCCTCTGGGTGTATTGACTGCCACGTTTCATCCATATCACATGGACCATCTCTTCAGTTTGTTCATTTCATGCTCTCAGGAATCCAGCACTCTAACATACTTAATCTAATACAATTTGTGGGTTTATAATGCATTGAACTCTGAATGCTTTTACCATGATAATATCATGTGTTGGTATTGTTCATTTTAAACCCCATCTTATCTTTTTTTAAATTTTGTTTAAATTAATTAAAATGAGCTTCCCTTATAAAAAAAATCCTATATTTTATTATTTCATTATCATATATGTTCCTATTTGATTCTTAAAATCCTATTGGATAGAGTTTAAATTCAGTGGGAAATTTGTTATTTATATATATATATATATATATATATATATATATATATATATATATAGAATCCAGGACAAATTTCTTATAAAGATCCTGTTGGAATTGATCCAAAATATGATATACATTTTTATCAGAATCAAGTACAAATTTCTTATAAAAATCTTATAGGATTGGTTCCAAAATATGATAGAAATTCTTATTAGAATCCAGTACAAATTTCGTATGAAAATCCTATAGGAATGGTTCCAAAATATGATAGAAATTCTTATTAGAATCCAGTGCAAATTTCTTATAAAAATCCTATAGGATTGGTTCCAAAATATTTTTAAAAATTCTTTATTAGAATCCAGTACAAATTTATAATAAAAATCCTATAGGAATGGTTCCAAAATATGATAGAAATTCTTATTAGAATCCAGTGCAAATTTCTTATAAAAATCCTATAGGATTGGTTCCAAAATATTTTTAAAAATTCTTTATTAGAATCCAGTTCAAATTTATAATAAAACTCCTATAGGAATGGTTCCAAAATATAAAAACAATTCTTATTAAAATCCCATAGGATTTTTTTTTTTTGGTTCCACGGTTCAGAATGTTAAACCAGATTAAAAGTGCCAGATCGTGTTTCCTTGTGTACACGAATTTTAAAGTAAAAATGTCTTTATTGTTGATGGATATCTTTATTTTGCATGTATGTACAATGGTTGACACTGAGACGATGACGTCAGCGCTTCAGCACCACTGCGCTGTCCAGCATCTCCAGCACAGGACCGTCCGCATCCCGCACGCTTCACATTTTAATCTCCGTGCGCGTGTGGTCTTTCCTGTGTTTAGGAAGGGTACACATGCTGTGTAGGAGCACGACCCAGCTCCACTCAATGTGAATTTTGCTGAGACTGTGGAAACCGGCACAACAGGAAGGAGCTGGCTATGCTGTTCCTCTTGGCTTGAGTTTGGTGGGGAATATTGGGCTGCGGTACTGTCTGTGACATTGCGTCTCGTCGGAGCCGGTGGACCTCAAAGATGGCGGAGAACACAGTCAACACGGCTGGTAACACAACGACAGGTATTTGGTTTTAATGTCTTAGGAGTCGACATGAGCATCCCTCATCAATGAGGAACAATGGTAGATGTTACTGCTGATCTTGCTGTTAAGAAGCCATGCTCAGTTTTTCTGCTGGGCCCTAATGCAGAATCATTGTTCCATTCATCATCACTCACTTTTCTTTCTTCTGTGTGTTGCATTAAAGTGGTCTGACTCATTGTGTGTCTTTGTTGTTAGGTGTGTCATGAATAGACAAATGCATGCAGTCCAATATTGCTGTACTGTGTTACATGGGATGGGATGTTCTGGAAAGTTGAGGGCAGAACACCGCCCAACACTGCCACAATAAGATTAAATGGTTGAAGTCCATTTGCCAAATGAATTGAATGGGAAATCAATGGGGCGATCTTCATCCTCTTTGCTTACTTCTGCTTGATCTGCACAATCGGTCTCTTTGTTTCATTGCATGTTACTTTCATTGTCCAAACAGGACCACAATATTGCTCTCAATGAGTGTGACACAAAGGCATGCTTGCAGACCTTTCCGATGCTTAAGTGGAGGGTAAAATACAATGATAGTTTTTTAAGTTTTGCCCAAGGGATGTGTCACCCCAATGAGTCATGTTCTCATGTATGCACCTGTATGTCTTTCTTAAGAAGGTAAGAAGATATTTGAAAGAATGGTGGTATCAACATTGACTCTATTGACTTCCATATACAGACATGAAACATAATGTCTTTTTTCTTCATTCATTAGTAGGCAAATTATTTTTGAGTCAATGGTATAGAGTATAAATGTGTTAAATGTGTTATGTCTGAAGTCTCTTTACACAAGACGGTCCCAGGAGGATTCATAGCATTGTTATGCTTTGATATGTGTTAATAGATACGAATGACCCCTTAGTTGTGTCAGTCAGAATGAAATGTATTATATCACCCAGCATGACTTTCAGTCGAAAGTATTTTAAAACTCGTCATCTTTCATATGTAGATGCATATCAATGCAGTCTAATGGGAATCCATTTTCTAGTTTTTATAGGGAACCATTTGTCATTGCTTTGCCCTAACGTAACATACAAATGACTTAGTTACAATTCAAGGCTGGATTGTGTTTAATGTCCTTATCAGTTTCCTTTAATTTCATGTTGCTTCTTTTCATCATAAAGAATCATTTACATTGTCTATAAAATATGGTTATGGTGCATTTTCAAAAACATTTCAGCATTTTTATCCTAAAAAGAGGCTTAATATTTATTTTTGTGAAAGTGTTTTTGGAACTATATGACATTGAGTTCACAGATTCAGTCAGTTTCATGAACGACATGTCTGTGACGACATGTCTGTGCTCTTACGGCAGAGTTCATGTGCAGAGTAGAGGAAATAGAATAGTAAAGGGACATGTACGTGTGCAGACGAATGACTCACAGGACACCATCATGAGTGAGCAGCTTTTCCAAAGAACGCCTTATAATGAGAAAAGGAGTTTGAGAAAGAAAAATCCTAACGTCTTGAATGGGAGGCATAACAAACTGTATATCAGTGACGCATGACTGAAGGGCAATGATTGATTCTCTTTGCATGTGGCGTAGCAGAAGTAAAAGATCTAGATTATAGCTCTATGTTTATAACCCTGTCCAGAAATCAATAGGCGGTTCTTTCTTCCTAACACAGCATATATCTCAGAACTCTTTATATTGCACAAATTCTGTTCTTATCCCTCCTATGTTCCTATGAATCATTCTTTTTTCCTTTTCCCCTTTCTGGCAGCTGCCAAAGTTACAAATTCACCTTTAACTCCTGAGAAGAAACCTCAGAGCAATGGTCATGTATCACCAACATATCAGAAAACAAACCCTGGAAGCCCTTCTATAAAACACAGTAAGGACCACATCCCTACAGTTCAGTAAATTTAACACAAAATGTGTTTTTATATAAAAATGCATATTCTATTGCAGTTTTATGTGACGTGTTCATGTAAACCATTTGGTATTGGATTTGTGATATTTTTCAGAAAATTAATATAGCAAGAATTCAAATCAAGTGTTAATGTTGTATTTACAATTCATTTGATGCCTATTCTTAAAAACTCCATCACGTAATATTTCTGTATTAATTGTTTGAACTTACATCTTGGCCCCTCTTATTCGCTTAAAAGCTGATGCGCTGACTGTCACAGAGAAGAAACCTCACACCAATGGACACCCTTCACCATCACGTCATTCGGCTAATACCAATGCACATGCAGGTAAACAATGTAAGTCTAAACTTTTTAGGTAAAGTTAAGTGGACATCTTCAATCTCTTGTGATTATGAATAAGCAGCTTAAGCAATTCAACTCTGAAGCAGTCTACACAGTGTCCATTTAGTTTCTTTGTCTTATCCCTTTTTTATTATAAGACTTGGAAGGATATTTAAAGACGGATGATAGAATGAGACTTGCCAAGGAAAGACGTGAGGAGAAGGAGAAGGGTTTGGGTGAGCAAAATTGTTTATTATTTTGTCTCTTTCTGTTGATGCAGTGGAATTAAACTACACTAATCTTTATTTGGGTTATTACTTATAGATATGCATTTTTTGAATACTTAGTCTGTTTGTTTAATAAAATTGTATTCAGTATCCAAGGATTTTAGGATTTTTTTGGTAAAATTAGTTTATTAATGCAAAATATTTAGAGTATACCTAAGAAATAATCTCAAAAGTATCTCAAATTAGCACTAAATCCAATACACTTAAAATATTCCAGTATATTTTTTCTAGGGTACCACCACTTAATAATAAATGTTTGCTCATATTTGTTCATTTTGATAATCAGACTGACTAGTCTTCTGCATCCTCATCTAAAAAGAAAAACATATTTCCGCAACATATTTCATATTATAAAGTAGAAACAAACAAATCTTTTATGACACAACATTATGAACATATTTAAACATGTTAAGACTTTACCACTCATTAAATCATTTCTCCACCTTCATAAAATAAATGGGGAGCAAAGAATGCCTTAAGGGACAAATATCTTTGTTTTTTAGATATAAATTTCAAGAATATTTGAGAATTATACTATTAAGGTTCAAAAAGTCTTAATCAATAATGTTTTTTTAATTAATCGCAAAAGTCTAGAGAAAATCCACTCACTAGTACCACACCTGGCTTTAAGTGAGCTTACTCTGCATTTTTCAGCTGCAAGGGAACAAGCTATAAAAGAGAAAGAAAGACGTGCTCAGCTACAGTATGAGAAGACAGTTGAAGAACGCTGGAAGCGTCTGGAAGAACAAAAACAGAAGGAAGAGCTTCGCAGGGCAGCCGTTGAGGAGAAAAGAAGACAGCAGCTGGAAGAGGAGAAGGTCAGAGATCTTTCAGAGGTTTACTCCACCTGATACTTACCCCTTTCTAGAAGTTTCAAACCCTTTGGTTTAGTCTTAGAAACTCACATGCTACTGACTTGAGTCAGATGTTGGGAAAGGAATACATCCAGAAACGGTTGAGTTCCTGTGTTGTAGTTAGTCATAGAGTTGTAGAAGCTAGAGACGAAATTATGGACTGAGAACAGAGAAATATGTTGGAATTTACTTTTGTTGTGCCTTTGTGTTTTGTGTTGATTGACAAAACCTAGGCTTCTGTCATCAAGTCTGATTTTCACATTTGAGCAAAACGTTGAGAAAACCCTATTGAATTACATTTTTTGATTATGCTTGAGCAGTGTTACTCTTTTAATGTAGCGCACATTATGTCACAGAAGACCAAACGGAAACACGTGTCTGAAGATGGACTGTTAACAACTGCTTTACATTGCATTAAATATCTGTCTTGACAACTAAAATCCCCCATTCAACAGAAAGGCACTATTCATACAGTATACACATTTCCATTGATCTCTTATGAGCTTTTGAGTTCCTATTTGTTCTATTATAACTACATTCAGGAGGATTTGACCAGATCACCCATGTGACTTTATTTTAATCCCTTTCTATCTCTTTGCTCTGGATTCGTTATTCATCTCCCATAAGGCCTTCATCTGAAAAAGAGTCAGCTTTCACAGTTTTGTTGGGTTGGAAAAGGCTGTTTGTGTAAAGGAGTGGGCAAGGAGAGAAAGAAGAACAAGGTGGCAGGCGGAGGAGGTGATGAAGGACTCCTCGGTTGGAGCTGTAATTGGAATAGGAGATACAATGAATTTCTGAATTGCCATGTCAGTCTTTAAATAGGCAAACAGGATCTTATCATGCTGATAACATTAGTCAAGTACCACCAACATCATAACTGTACCACACCCGGGAAGAAACTGGTAACCATGGAGACCTGAAAACCTTGAAAGATGAGTAAAAAGGTTAATTTAGGAAATCTGGTTAAAGTGATAGATCACACAAAAATTAAAATACTCTCATCATTTACTAACTCTCTTGTCATTCCAAACCTGTATGACTTTCTTCTGTGTTCCACCCACAATTGGCAAATTGGCTTATATGTTTTTTTTTAAATCTGTTTGTATATAGGATGTGTGACAGGATGAAGTAAATTGTGTTTTTTGTGCTGGAATGACACACACAGGAACGCTTGGAGGCTCTGATGAGAAGGTCATTGGAAAGGAGCTTGCAGCTGGAGAACAGAAACAGACGCTGGGCGTGGGGTCCCAATGGCCCTATTCAAGGTGAGTGTAAAACACACATCATACTGAAGAAGGACTGAGTATAGTGCATAAAGTGAGAAGAAAAGAGAAAATTCAAAGCAATATTGTGATAGGGCTCATAATATTATGATATATTGTATGTTTACCATAAAGACTTCTTGTACATGAAAATATGCTACTCATACTGATAAGGTGTAAGATCAGAAAGTTTTTTTTACAATCATTTTAGCAAGCTGTCTTTGTAAAAAAGGAGAGAAAAATATATTGAATAATTTCATACATTTTGCCAGAATTTGCTTTAAGATTTTACAAGTTGTGTCATTACACCATTGTGCTTGACAGTAGGATAGTGCAATTCATAATACATATATTAAATTTCAATTTTGGTTTCCAACAATTATGAAAACATAATAATCAAGTTAAAACAATTATTGTATATATTATCTCTAGGCATTCATATTTCATCTTTTATTACATTTTATTGTTAATAAGTTGAATGTTGATCATTTATTGTTGTATAAATTTAATTACAATTTATCTTTTTATTGACTAAATTCTCAAAGTTAAAGTGTAATCCTGTTGAAAATTCGAGATCTCAACATTAAGCAAATTATTTGTGACTGTAATTTTGTCATAATGGAGGAGCCATGCTTGAGAGCATTGAATCATAGTAGGGACATGTAAAGGATGGCATTGGTTCCAAATTAAAGGTACATTAAAATGCCTTGGGGGCCTTTTGCATGCCCTACAGTTGATGAATAGCCTACAGAGCAGTGTTGTAGTGCAGTGTCCCTCCGTTCCCTTGATTTTCCTCCGGATCTTTGGACACGAGAGCTCAGGTTTCATAATTCAGCTCATCACAGAGGAAGGACAGTGAGTGAATCAGCATTTTATCTTTACTGGGTCTTCCTCTGTTGGTTTGAAGGAGAATCCAGCAGATGAATGTTTTAGAAGCTAAGGATGTTCAAATAAGCCCATGTGGATGTAGGAAGGCTTTATCCAAGTTATTATATGAAACATACTTAAAGTTAGTAGACATTTTGTTTGTCTAAATTTGCGTACTTTTTTTATTATTGTTATTCAACTAATAATACAACAGTCTTGAATTGGATGAATCCTACATCTAATAATTTAGTCATAAGCATCCATTATAACAGTTGAAATTTTGATTGTTTTATTATAATTTTTACTGTCGTTTTTAATCAAATTTTGATATTACATAAAAATGATTTTCAGTGTGCATGTGTGGGTGCAGATTTTGAGTTGCTGTTTGAAATCAGATTAACCACATGTTCTCATGACTTTTTTGTTGCCATGCTTAGAGAGTGCAAGAAAACTTGTGTTCGGACATGCTCAGACAAACCCAAACCCGCACTCAATCTATCCATAATGCTCTGCTTTTTCTGCTGTGCTCTGCCCTGACCCCGTTGCCCAGGTGACTGGGAGAATGCCCCGCCTCCTCTCTCTGCTGCCTCCGCCCTCCCCTATGACCTCGCTGCCCCCTCTCCTGCTGCCATCGAATCAGGCAACGGTATGAATCCTATCGCTGGCCTTTTTCATCACCTGTTCCTCGCTGTTCCCTCGGGTTAACACATCATCTCTCCAGTCTTTGGTTTCCATCCCTAAACTCTAAACCTGTCAACTTACCCAGTTCCTGTCTGGGTGCTAAATGGAAATAAAAGGCCTTTATATTATTCTACAAACGTTTAAAATTTCTCTACTAAAATAAGAACAAGAAAGAGATGGGATGAAAAAATAAGGCTGCTGTCTTATAAAAACATCTTGTCATTAGTTGGTTTTGCTGTGCTTATCATCAGACAATCCATATGCAGATTTACCTGAACGGAATATTCAATGTCTTGCAGGTGTATTAAATTGAAAAATAAAGTAATAATTTTCTTGCCCATTGGACATTTTAAACCTGAATTTTGTTCTTCTGCAAAACAGAAAAGAAGACATGTTGAAATACTAATAATAGTAAATACTTGGTCCACATTGACTTGCATTAGTTTTGTGTCCGTACAATATAATTTGATGGGGACTGACTGCTTTTGATTACCAACATTCTTTAAAATATCTTCAATTGTGCAATCCGTAGTTTATCAGTGTAAACAAATTTTACTTCATTGCATTATATATAGTTATATAATGCAATGAAGTAAAATTTGTTTACACTGAAATTTCTCTACTAATATTATATATATATATATATTATAATTTGTATTAATATTTAATATAATATTCATTGTTTAATATTTAAATTCTAAATTCTTCATGTATTTGAGTTTGAAAGTAAACTTGTACTTATGGAATAAAAGTATATTAAATATAATATGCTTTATAATGCAGTAATTCCCTTATCAAAGCCGTACATTGATGCCAAATACATTTTTATTGCAAAGACTATTATTTTGCTTGTTTGTGTCATCTGAATAATGTCAGGCTTCCGTCCTTTGATATAAAAGCATCAAAGTGAATTGGATAGAAGCATCTTGATGCTTTAGTAAGGCATTGGATATTCAACAGGATTTGAAGCTCAGTAAATCTGGATGTCTGTGTGCTGTGTTTCTGTGTGTTTTCCATTGTCTGCGAACCTCAGTTGTGTGACCAGTAATTTCAGGTTGTGTGTGTCTGTGGATGTTTCTATGTTCATGTTGTGTTTCCTTTTGGTGATTTATGTAGGGAGAAAGTATAATCAAATTAAAATCACGCACACACCAATGACAATCTGAAATACCACAAATACATCTCACTTTTTTTCCATTCATGTTCATGTTGTGTTTTGAAATCTCTGGACAAAACAAAAGTGAACAGCCTCCACACACGCACGCACGCACGCACGCACGCACGCACGCACGCACGCACACACACACACACACACACACACACACACACACACACACATACATACAGGTAACACATACTCCCCAAAAGGCAGGTGCTTCAAATTCAGTGTCAAAGTACATCAGGTGTGTTTGGTCTGTTTCTTAGTTTTTTGTTTTGTATTCCAAAACGGTTTATCAATTTGTAGCATGTAGCAACACATGATCTGTTCTGACCTAGGAATATTTCTACTGTCCTTCACAGTGCCCTCCAGTCCCCACAGGTCACCATATCGTGGGTCACCAAGTCGCCGTAGAACCAACGTCCTGCCAACAGAGGATTCCGGGGGAACTTTCAGTGCCCCCAACACCCCTAAGGTCAAAATCATGCTTTCTTTTGTTCATTGGTAACACCGCTTGCATACTGTAAAAAATATTTTATTTGGATTAGTAAGTATCACAAAAATAAAAAGATATTTGTATTAGTATTTAGTATAAGGATTAGATTAATTTTTTTTAAATTACATAGTTTTTTAATGGGAAAAATATATAAATAGCAGAAAAAAAATTTAGGTTATGTAATGTAAAAGTACTTCTTTAACAAAAATATTTGCAATATTGAACATTATTTGAGAAAATTATGATTATTTGAGTTAATCAGCTTCACTTATTTTTTACTTACATATTGAAGGATTTTGAAGACATTGACAAGTATTCTGGACTTAGATTAAGTTTTGTCATAAAATAATTGATGAAAAAGATGATGACACCAGATCTCTGTGTAAAGCACTGGCTATAGTCACATATCTTTTGCATACAAAAATCTTATTGGATTTTTAGAAATAATGATAAAATACGTTTTATTGAAAAATAAACACATATTTTCTTATGACACAGTACTCTTAATTAAATAGATAACTGACTTTTGGAGAGAGTTGAAAGAGATGTCTTCATGGTATTTGTGTTGGTACAGAAGGAGAAATTGCGCAGAGAGAAGAGAACCGGCTCTCCGGCGACAGGATCACCAGTGAGACGACCTAAATCTCCAGCTGATGTCACCCGGCGCTCGGCCTCCCCAGCTACACCGAAGTACAAAATAAAGACACACATTACAGTCACATCTAAATTGGACATCTCTTAGATCTTATTGCTCTTACATACGGCTTATGTTAACCTCCAGTTAATTAGGTTTAATTCAGTTATTTGCTGACTATAATCTTATAGTCAATTATTCGTTTGGTTTTAGGTTATTGCCCAAAAGCCGTACTCAGTCACCCTGCACATCTCGACAATATCCACCCTCCCCTATGAAACACAAAACTGGCATATCGGCCACTGAAAGCAGCAAGAAGACAGAAGACAAAGTCATTGACAAACAAACTGAAGAAGTCAAAGACTTTAAAGAGGTCAGACTTGTCAAGGCTGAGGTCCATCAGAACAACATCCCAAAAATTGAAAGTTTGGAAAAGACACCAAAAGTGCAGACACCAGTTTCCAGCTCACCAGCTCCAGAGAGGAAAGCAATAAAGATGGAGAGCCCCATAAATGGTGCGAAAGAGAAAAAAAGTGCAGCTATTGAAAACCAAGAGAAAAGAAATGGCAAGTTGGAGACCCCGGAGAAAAAACATCCCAAATCGAGTTTAAATGATGGGACTTCAGACAAAAATACTGGTGGGCTTGACACTATTTTAAAAAAAGAATTTGATTGACTGATTGTGTTGTGCATTCCAAATTATATTAATCAAACTTTCAGTTTTCAAACTACAGTTTACTAACACAGTAAACTCTTAATTTAATCCAGCTGATATTTAAAATAAACATTACTACACTTAAAAAATGGGTGATTAGACAATTTTTTTAGATACTGTTCTTTATTGGATAAATATGATATATTTTAATATTTTCTTTTTCTAATTTCAAGAAAAGGTATGCTAAAAAACTTAATGTGGAACTGATGTTCATAATAAGTAATTCCATCAACAAATTCTTTTCAGTGTACATGAGTACACAACAAATAACTACCTTACTACCTCAGAGTGTTTATATTTTTTTGTGTATTCATGCCCTACCCTGTGCACATAGTTCTTTAGACTTAAGACTTTCTTATATTAACTTGTTTACACTTGTTTTATCCTTTTATAATTGTGTTTTTATAATCAACGAGGCATATTGTTTACCTTTCATAAAAAAGAGCAGTTAACACATTTTGTTCTATTCAAACTAAACATTTTCTATTACACTGTATTATATATATACAATAATTGTTTTTATTTTCATATATATTTAAATGTAAAAATACTAATGCTTGTTGTACTATTTCTGTTTATTTGACAATTCTAAGAGCCCTCACCTGTAAACCCTGCTGGCAAGATGGTTGCTGGAACGAAAGATGCTGAGGAGGCGTCCCGTCTGCTAGCAGAGCGCAGGCGTCTGGCCAGAATTGTGAAGGAACAGGAGGAGAAGCTGCAGAGAGAACGGGAAGAGCAGGAGAAGTATGTGAGCTGGTGTATGAAGTACTCAAAGATGTATTCTGTGTCACATTTGCAGTGAGTAGGTAGATGGGGTTGGTTAACACAATTGTGTTCTCGGTTTGATCTTGTGCTCGGAGTTTATTAAGTTGGATGGTTTTGGAAGAGTATGTGTTTTACTGATGTGTGTTTGTGTATATAAGGATAAAAAGTGAACAGCTGAAGAAGAGGCAGTTGGAGGAAAAAGCTCGACATGAGGAGAAGATCCGTCAAGCGGAGGAGGAGAAACGTAGACAAGATCAGCAGCAGAAGAAGAAGGAGCAGGAGGAAAAAGAGAGGAAAGAGAAGGAGCGTCAGTCTCAAATAGAGAAAGAGGTCAGATGATTGAAATTATAGTCCTTGTTTAAATTGCATGGGTGCTATACAAAGAGAATAATGGCTAAATCCAACAGCTGAACATTTCTTTTTTATGCATACTTTTGCATAAGTATTGTAGACAAAATGCCAAGGATCCATAAATTAGTCTTGGCGTATATTATGTTTAAATCAATTCAAGTGTTATTGATGTGACATAAACATTTTATATGTATAGAAATGTCAATATGAACTATTATGACTATGTATTTGTTCACAATACACTCTATCAAGTATCTGTCTATGCACTTGTTTTCTATTTTTGGAAAAAAAAAGTAAAATGTGTTATGGACGTGACAATAAAGGATGGTTTTTGGAGATGACAAACTTAAATACACAAATTAGAAGCAAAAATATACAAATAATGTAGAAGAGACAGCTCTTTATAGAACATAAAATATTGTATGTTCATTTTGATGTGCCTGTTTATGAAGAATATGTATTGATGTATTGAATATTGTTATTGATGTAAATATCCGGAAAATAACCCTTATTTCATGCAGTGAAAATAAAACAAATGCTTTAAAAATACACATGAACGATACTCCATGTGTTTTTGAACCAAATGTTGTTATCTTTGGAATTTGTATAGAAAAACATATCTTTTGTTTTATGATTTTAGTTCTAAATCTAATTTTCTTATTATTCTTAATTATAGAATTAATCTTATTATTTAGTTCTAAATATGAGATAAACACAATTTTCATTCATTTGATCAGTTTTCTAACTTACTGACAACATTGTGTTTAATAGAAAGCAGAAGCAGAGTTACGTGCTCATAAAGATGCAGAACGTCAGCGTCAGGACAGAGAAGTTTTCCAACAACAAGAGGATCAGGAGAGACAACAGCGGAAAAAGGTACTGAGCGACCACAGAGAAATATCCAAACAATGGATTCACAGTGTGAAACTTTACAGTTGAATAGAAATTACATCATCATTATCACTCATAACCTGTACATGATATTCTCCAGTGGAACACAAAAGAAGATATTTCGATAAAAACGTGTAAGTGGTTTTGTATCAAACCAGGATATTGTTTGGTCTCTGACATTCATCAAAATATCTTATTTTGTGTTCTTCAAAAGAAAGTGATATTTCAAACCTGTATAACTTTCCTTCTGATATTGAAATAATTTTCCAATTTGGAAGAAGTATCTGCAGAAATACTAAAATATGTGCTTTTCTGTTTCAGAGAATTGAGGAAATAATGAAGAGAACCAGGAAGAGTGAAAGTGAAATGAAGGTATCACAAAAATCCATCAATCAATCACATTTCATCACTTCTGATTTAATCAGATAAAAATGTTAACAGTGTTAGAGCTGGTAGAAATGCAAAAAGGATTTCCATCCATGTATATGTGACTCAAATATCGTGCCACCTAATATTCTAATCACTTGTAATATTCACAGGAGCCGCCGTCTCCTGTCTCTCCTCCAGGTGAGATTTAATTCTTTTTCTGTTTATTTTTTCACTTTCCTACAATACAAACAGGAGAGTTTATACATTATTTTAGCACTAAAAGAAATCAATAATGTGAATGGTGTTCAGACTGTGCTGAAAATCTCTGCATGGTGCGATTTGCTGGGTTTGCACAGCATCACCTCATCACTGCCGCTCAGACGCTCAAATCTGCACTTTAAAACAGTCGCTGGATAAAGTGGTGAATGAGAAGCAGCTTTAAGAGTAAAACTGTTAAGTGAATACCCCAGAGATTTGTCGCTGAACACATGGGAAATTCTACAGTGGTTTTGTTTGGGGTATTTTGACATTCAAAGTGTCTAGATTAGTTAATTCAAAAAAAAAAAATGGTTTCAGATAACTTCCCCATAGGGGTATATATGTAAACACTGCACAGGTCAGCAAGCCTGCTGGTAGTTTTCCAACCCATAGCATCAATAGCAGCTTCAGAAGAGGACAGCAGGGATAGGTCTGGATCATATTCCCAATGTGTCCCAGGTTGTGTTCAAGGTCAGCTATTCAGGTCCCGTTCAGCCTATAATTAGTATTGCAGCAGTTTGTGTGGGACTTGTTAGGATGTGTTTGTGATGGATAAATAGGATCACATTTGCATTTGGTTGTATTTGGGTAACAAGGGTCATATTTAAATGAATAATTCATCTTTATCTCAGTAATGATTGACTCGCCCCTTTGTCAATTCAAACCAGTATTTTTTTAATTTCTTCCATAGAACACAAAAGAAGATATTTTAAAAAATGGGAAACAAAAACCATTGGTCCTCATTGCCTTGCATTGGTTTTAGAAGTCAATAGGGGCCAGTGTTTTTTGGTTACGTACGTTCTTCAAAATATCTTCTTTTGTGTTTTGCATAAGACAGGAATTCAAACAGGTTTAAAATGACAAGTAAATGATGTAAAAAATGTTTAATTTGGTATGCACTAGATCCCTTAAACCATAACTATGACAGAAAAGCAGCATTCAATATTTAAATCCACATGATGACTAAAGCCATTTACAAAAGTAATATTGTGGTTTGCAATAAATTATGTTGTATCAACTATATTATACTAGACCTCTGTTATCTACTCAGGTGGTGCCGATTTGACCTTAAGTGCAAGTGCTGATGTCAACTCCCAGATCAAGGTCATACAGACAATGCAGGCCAACGCCCCATCAACTGGTCAAACCTACAAGCAAGACGTAAGAGAAAAAAAAGACAATACCTGCACAACTGAACACATAAAGCCTTCTTCTCATTCAACCCCCCAATGTGGTCGGATAAACATAAACTCTGCTTCAGTGAAAACAAATGACAAAGATAAAGAAAACAATGCCAAACAGGAGAGTAAAGAGGTAAAAGAAGAGATCAAAATTCAGGTGAAGGTGCAGGAAACCCCACCGAAGCCTCCGTCTCCAAACACAAAAGTAAACATTCAGAGTATGGTGACCACACACAGCAACCAGCAAGCTATTACTCAGAACAAACCTGCAAATGCTCAACCAAAGCAGGAGATCCAGTCCATCAATGAAAAAGGCCAAACTATCACTCAGGTGGCCAAACGGGAAGCCAATAACCAACTGAAAATACAGAATGGAGAGGTCACAGCTCAGGGAGTTAAGAAGGAAAGCACTGTGAAAAAATCCGACATGCCTCATGCAAACGGACAAAGTGTCCTGGGGAACGCAACAGTAAAAGTAACACAAGCAAATACTTTCGCTCAGGTCAGTGGTCAAACAGTGAACTTAAAGGAGGTGGTGAAGGACAGCTCATCAGCGTCCCTGAAGCCAGAGATAAAACCCCCTCCTCCACTTATTCATCTGGACACAACAGCAAGCAAAAGTGGAAGAGAAGATTTGACAGATGAGGTGCAGTTCATGGAGGTCAGGTGAGTCTGGGTTAAGTGCAGTTACAAATGAAAAACTCAGAATTTTATCATACACTTAAGACTTTTTTCCTTTCTGCCCCTCTTAGTCCTGTCTCAAAGGAGGAGTTAATCTCCATCCCGGAATTCTCCCCGGTTAATTCTCCCCAGCAGAATGGAACAAGTAACATGCGAGCTCTTGAGGACCTGTTGGATCTGACGGGGCAGATCGCTTACCCACGACTCTCTCCTGCTGCCAGCTTGGGAGACTGCAACAAGAATCTAATAGACGGGGTCTGTAGCCCTGGCACTGACTCCAAACTAATCCCCACCCGCTCTTCGGCCTCGGACAAACATCATGTACAGTAAGGTGGATGGTGGGTTGGAAACTTTGATCTCAATACATTTTCATTTTCATTTAAATAATGAACATTATAACAAATGGGTTTCGTTCTTTCGCAGAGGTCATACAGGTTTGGAATGACGTAATGATGACCACATTTTATTTTTGTGTAAAAATAAAGAGATGAAGGTTTTAAGACACATTTCTGTTTTTTAACAGGTGACAACGCTTATTGGTGCAGCTGGCTGCTCTAAAGATTTGTATTGTAAAAAAGGAAAGAATGTACGACTGGAGAAAATATAAAGAATGGATATATTTTTTATTGCTGATGGGCATGAATGCAAATTTAATCTAAATTCAGTCTTGTCCTAACTAAAATGATATTCGTTTGACTAAATCTTACAGCACAATATTTTCATCCATTATAATGAAGTTCTGGTTCAGTATTATAGGCAGAATTTAACTCAAGTGTGAGAAGAAGATGTATGTTGTTGCATATGTTTATATGGCAATATATTGCTGGAAGGAGTTTGGACGATCAAAGTTTGGCATTTGCCTGGAACTACTACATCACGAATAAACAGAGACTTAACACTGCAGACTTTCATTTTAAAAAGGGAAACAATGGAGAAATGCATACAATATTAAATATTAACTATGTAGTTAGAAATACATTACGAAGAGTTTTTTGCCATCTCTCAAAATATTACCCTGAACTGTTGAGTATTTTGTGTACTTTTTTGCTCAACTGACAAAGAATCCTTGCATTTTATCATACTATACTGAACCCTCAAGTTTGCATCTGAATGCTTCTACTGCAGGACATTATCACTTCTCATGCCTGTAAGCATTTTCCAGCATGGATCCCAAAAAATCAAACACAGAAAGTCTATTTAAAGGCCTAGTTTAAGTAACTCAGTATAAGCATCATTATCTTCCTCAAATGTCATCACTCTGCTTATCAATTAAGCTTATTTCGACAAATGAAGACCAGTTTAACTCCTGACATCAGAGAAAGTGTTGTGGTCCAAACCAAATTCCCATCAATGTGCTTTTACTTAAACATTTTCATGACCTGTGGATGTTATAGATGTACATATTACTACAGTCGGTGGGTATGTTGAATTGTGTGGATGCACAACAAGCTTACTTACAAAACAGATGGTGAAATTAGGATTCAGGGAGCTTTCCAAACCGGGTTCCGAGAAGGCAAATGTGTCTCAGCTTGTCTCTAAAATAACAGCAGTGACTTCAAATGTGATTACTGTAGATGATGTGCATGGTGTAATGAGCCTCAAGCCATAATTATACGCATAGAAATCATCAAATAAAGTGACTTTACCGACTAACGTGTCTCCTGTGCATGTTGAAATAAAAGACTAATGATTTTCGCCTGTTGTGTCCAACCAGCAGCAAGCTTTAAAGATAAAAGTGTAACAATATGCGGACCATTTTGTGGAATGTAACAGAACTCACACAGAAGCAATTGCTGCTTCAGATTCTAACACTAATGTTAGAACAAAAACAAACAAGAGAACATATACATTTTATTTAACTGTTAAATGAACAACTTTATTAAAATGTGGAAAATGAATTAGGAAGTGGACTTGTTTTGTTTACATTTAACTTATGCCACTTATGGGGGCAAACTATCCTTCTAAAAAATGCAAACACATGGTCAAACACCACATTAAAGAAAATTTTAACTGAACATGCTTGAAATAGAGGTCAATCATCTTATATCAATGTTGATTATGAGATTTAGTATTGTTATTTAAGAATAACCCAGGATAATTTAAAACTATATTGGCAGTTGCTTTCTTTCAGCTACAAAGTTAATAGAATATAGGTGTGATGTTCAAAAAACACACGATTCATTGCTTTGGAATTCTCAGCATTCTGAGCGATTTCAAGATAACAATCTTCAAAGTTTTGGTCTTCCATTTTACCTTGTAGTTTAAGAAGTAGTTTACCCCAAAAAGGTTGACATTGACTTTTATTACTTAAAATGGCTTTGGTCAAGTCAATGATGGCAATTTTTCCAGCCTTTCTATAAACTTTTTTGTTTTCTAAAACAAAACATCCAACTAAAGTTACATGTGCTTACTTATGACAAAAATGTCAATTAAAACTAAATTCCAACGTGACGAATTCTAACAATGCATAAAAATCATACAGGCACCAAAAGTATGAAACCATTATGAATTTATTTTTCTCTCCATAATCCACATTATGGAATTTAATATGATAAATGGAACAGTATCTTGAATATGGGGGAAATACATGCAATCTGAAAATAATTCAGAAAAAATTGAAGCATTACTGAAATTACTGTGTATTAACAAATACAAGATATTTCTCCAGACTGGTTTATCTCTTTAGTCAAATTTAGTCCATCATTTTTTTTTTCTTTGTGCTTGGAATTAACTTGTTCAAAACAAGTCTCTATACATTAAGGTCTTTCTGTTTTACTGTCCCTGTTGACTGAGTTGTCTGTACAACTGAATAATCAAGAGTTGGATCTCAGCATCACCTGTATTTAGATCTATAGCCTTTAGAAAATAATCCAGAGCTTCCCTCTTTCTGCCCTCTGCCAAACAACGCTTCCCAGAGAGAACCAGCACCTCATAATTGTTCTCAGAAGCTTTCACAGGATTCTCATCATAGCTGATATTATTGACGGCAACAGCATGCATTTCAGAAGGTAATGTTTTAGGAGCACACTGATCCATCATTTCACTAGACTCTAATTCAACATCATCAGTGGATTCTTCCACTTCCAGCTGTTCTCCTGTTATCTCTATGCTTTCTTCTGCTTCATCCTCCTCATCCTCCTCATCTGTATTCAAAGTCTCTCCAATTGGCTCCTCCTCTTCATCTTCGTCATCAGTTGATTCTTCCACCTCCAGCTGGTCTCCTGTCATCTCCACGCTGTCTTCTGCTTCATCCTCCTCATCCCCCTCATCTGTATTCAAAGTCTCTCCAATAGGCTCCTCCTCTTCCATCAAAGATTCCTCTTCATAAGCTTCACTTGCCTCTGATATCTGAGAAGACCCATTTTCTTCTTCACTGGGTTCAACCGATTCCTCATCGGATTCATTCTCAAGCATTGACATCACCAAAGACCTTCTTGACGCCACCGAAGTGTTCAAGCTCCGCCTAAATCGAGCGCTGTCGGCCAAATTGGATTTTGGTGTGGAAGAGCTCAACTTGCTGAGGCCATCAGACAAAGGACTGCTGGATAAACATGGCCTCTCCAACTCTTCCTCCTCGTCTTTCTCCTCCTCTTCGCTGTCATAGATGACCTGCCTCTTTTTCTTTTTCTGAACAGAATGCAGGAACGAGTCGTCTGCAGGCGTGCTGAGAGCTGAACACTGTCTTAAAGGAGATTCATACTTCTTGACTTCATTCTTATTCATATAGTCACTGACATCACTGGTTACTGAATAGTTCTTGTTACTGAGTCGTCTGCTGTCATGGATGCTTGAATGTTCCAGTCGTTCTCCACTGACATCCATCTGAAGCTGAAACTTAAAACTTGAGTTTTCCACGACTGAGTCCTCCTCTTCATGAATGGCTTCTTCTTCAGCAGAGAACATATCGGCGCTATCTTCAAGCTGCAAGTTAAAATTTCCCTGAAGCAACGCAACCTCTGATTCAGAGGATGCCGCTTTTGTTTTAAGAGACTTGACCTCTGTTTTAGGAGATTCTGCCTCCACTTCAAAAGACTCCTCATCAGGAGACTCGGATTCCACTTCACAAGACTCTGCCATTTTGGCCACTGGAGAAGTGGGTAATGAAAGTACGACTGAATGGGAGCTTTCTGTTTGAGCTTTATCTGTATCAGGTTGATCAGACACTACAGAAAGTTCTTCCATCTTAGGGAACTGGTGAGAGCGACCCGACAAGTCATGCACTGAGTTTTGTTGCTCGGCTGCTGTGTTGTTATTGGAAGCATCTGCCAGGTTCACACTATCCTCCAGCATGATCACAGGATGGCTGTCTTCAGCAGAATCACCAGACGGGTTCCCATCTGCACCCGCCCACAGGGACAAATCATTCTTTTCATCATTACCTACAACCTGCACTTCCTGAACAGACAAAGAGCTCTGCTCCTCTTCCTCCTCTATATCGTTATGAGTCAGATCCACTGTGACCAGCTTGTCTTTGACACAAGGAGGGGTTTGACGCTCTCTACCAGCAGATGTCTCTATACCCTGCTGTCCTGACTGCCTTAGCCAAGCAGGCTCTGTGTTCTGAGCAATGCTGTCCATCAGCTGGCCGTGCAGTTCTGATTCTGCCTGCATGAGCTCTTGGGCTTTCTGGACACGTGTTTGTATATAGTGGTGCGATTCTGCATTCTCAGGGACGTCTTCGTCGGCAGCTGCCTCTTTACTGAACATGAGGTCATGATCTGATATGCCGAACATCTCCATACTGTAAAGCTGAGCTATGTGATGGTCCAGCTTGGTGTCAGAGCGACGGTTTTGCGCATGCATGGCCTGAAGCTGCTGCTGAGTTGAGGAGGAGCGAGTGTCTTCCAGATTGAACAATTCTCGCAGCTCTTGCTTGCTAAAATAGCGGAACGGATTCTTTTTATCACCGGTCGTCTGTCGTATGAGAGAGTCTTTGAATACCTGCAAAACAATAGCAAGAGAAACATTTGGGGGTCTAAAATCAGACAACCTTACACCAAAGATGAAGTAATCTGGAATTATCATGACATCCAAATAAATCAATATTTGTCATAAAGCCACTTTTTACTTTAAAGGGACATTAATTTTTAAAATAAAAAAAATCTAAGCATTCTCAAATCCTCATTTCCATTCAAACCTGTATGACTTGCAGAACATAAAAGAAGACATTCGAGGGAATGTTGGAAACCAAACAACTGTGGTACCCATTAACTTGCATTGGTTTTGAGTCCATAAAATACAAGTAAAAAACTGCCAGCATTGATTGGTATTCAACATACTTCAGCGCGTCTTCTTTTGTGTTTTTCAGTTGAAGGAATGTCATACAGGTTTAAGATGACAAGAGGGTGTAAATGATATCCTTTTAAATTTTGGTTGAATCATTTTTTGTTGAAACAGATACATCAAATAAAATGATGAAGGGTTTTACCTGTCTGCGGTAAATCTTCTCCTCCACAGTGCCACAGGTAATAAGTCTGTATATGATGACATTTTCAGTTTGGCCAATACGGTAGGCACGGTCCACAGCTTGAGCATCCGTGGCTGGGTTCCAGCTCGGGTCAAAGATCACAACGCGGTTGGCCGCTGTTAGCGTTATACCGACCCCACCAACCTGCGTTGTGAGAAGAAATATGGTGTATCGCCTGTCCGTCTGGAACAGTGCAATACGTTTCTCTCTCTCTGCTAGATGCGTCACGGTGCCATCCAATCGCAGTAGACGGAAGCCTCTGTTACGCAGGACGCGCTCCATGATGTCCAGCATTTTCCTGGACTGGGAGAAGATCAAAGTGCGATGCCCCTCTTCACGGAGACACTCCATCAGAGACACAACAAACTGCAGCTTCCCTGACTCGCCAATCAAAGTGTCATCGGAAATATGATTGATCTGACTTGCTGCAGACACGCTTTCATCTCCCAGAGAGGTGGAGTCAGAGTTACAACCCTCGTCAAGGCCTAACTGAGTCACAGCTCGAGCAGAGAGCAGTCTTGGGTGGTCACAGAGCTTTTTTAATACAGTGAGCTCAGCAAGCGGAGATCTTGTAGTAGTCAGAAGCTCCTTAATTCGGTCCAAGGAAAGAAACTGGTTGTAAATGTCCTCCTGTATTGAACTCAGGTACGTCCACACAATAAGGTCGTTCTTTCGTGTCAGCGAAGGCATTTCCGCACCTTCCTCTGCATTTGGACATTTGTTTTCTTGATTCTCATCCTTGTTGCGTGCCTCAGAATTTTGTTCCTTTTTATTTTGGACGTCTGCTTTGGTCCTCCGTAGGAAATAAGGTTTAATGATGTCCATCAAGTTTTGAGAGATCCTGAGTCCGAGAGCTTTCTCTCCAGGCGTGGCATCCTTTTCCCGTGCACGTGTGATTGGGTTCTCATACTCCGTTTTGAACGTTTTGGCGGTTCCTAGTAGAGAGCCCTGACAAGCAAAGTCGAACAGTGCCCACATCTCGCGGAGGTTGTTTTGAACGGGAGTGCCAGTTAGCAGAACTCTGTTTCTGGCTGGGATGGCGTGAGCGCTTTTAGCCGTTTTAGTGGACGATGTCTTGATTTTGTGAGCCTCGTCTAGGATGACGTAGTCCCAGCGGAACTCCTGTTGGTTGTGTGTTGCAAGTTGTTCGTAGTTGTTGATGAGCATTTGGTAGGTGGTAATAATGACTCCTCCTTTGCGCTGGATCCGCTCTAAGTTTCTATTCCGCTCGGCCTTGCTGGAACCGTGGAACTCTTTGACACGCATACCTGGGGTCCACTTGGTGAACTCACGCACCCAGTTTTTTATAAGCGAAGTTGGCATGATCAACAGCGTGTAATTGGCCAGTTCTGCATCATACATCCCTGACAAAAACGAAATGACCTGGATGGTCTTGCCAAGGCCCATGTCGTCAGCCAGGATACCACCCTTACGTCCATCTCGATGCAGGCTGTACAAGAATGCCACGCCTTCTTTCTGATGGTCGTACAGTTTGTCATGGAGTCCTTTATACAGGTTCAATCCACTGCCGTCCACATTCACAAATTCTTCCTCGTCTTCTTCTTCTTCATCATCCTTTTGCACTAACTCTTGTATGGCCTGGATCCGTTTCTTCAGCTTGTCGCTTGGCTGCAGCTGGTAAGCCATCTGAAAGAGCACAAGGGCCCGTGGCAGGTCACCACCCAGGGCAGCTTCCTTCCCCTTCTGCCTGTACCTGCAAAAACAAACCAACAACTGTTAGAATATATTCAAACACAAAGTAAGAAATCCAATCGCAAATTCAAAAAAAGTGTGTTAAGCAAAAAAAAAAAAACGATTTACTTTAGTGACAATTCCTCTGCAGATACATACACAATCCTGTACAATACAAACCATGTCCAGGTTTCAAGCTTCCTTGTTCAAGGTGCATTGAATCGAACTCTTGCGTGAATTAAGTGAATTATATAAATGAAGGGAAAAACTTGAAACTGTTTTTAAATGAATATTTCCATGCTTCTTTTTGCCAAAAACATATTACATAACAATGTTTAAACACTTGATGTAGACCAATCTATATAGACATTAACTTCAGATGCTAAAATAACATCATATGAATAAACTATAGTTTAAAAATGATATATTTTTTCTGAAAAAAAAAATGAGCAGACCATTTAAAGTTATTATAATTCTGCGAACTACTAAAATATTTTAAAAAAAAATCTATTTGAGTTTTTTTGATGAAAATTAAAACTTAAGGAGCAGGTTAAAATAACAAAAAAGCTCTGTATTTTTAAACAAAGCTCATATTTACTTTTAAACAATACAACTGGTATTTTTATAAGTGTATTTAGAAAAAGTTAATAATATATGTACAATATATGTACATACTGTAACCTAATTTTTTATCAATTTGCATATATCCTGTGATGTTGGCATATTGTTTATCATTCATAAATATACTTTAAGTATCAATAAATCAGATAATGAAAAACACAACAGTCAAGTGACCAAAACTTAAACAGCAAATACTCTTTATATAAAAATACATTGTGGTTCTTTGCTAAAACAGATCTGTGATATAAAATACTTTATTCATAAATGAATCCAAGTGGAATATTAATGTTGTCATGCATAAAACTATAAAAGTACAATAAAATGAGTGCTAAATTAAACATAGTATTAAAACACATCAGTACAATGCTGTCATTTCTTTTGTTTCCAGATCTATTCAGAATGAAATAAAATCACAATTACATAAACAAGACATCCATGTAACTGTATAACATGAACGGTGTGTCTGTACCTGTCATATTTCTCCATGTTTCCCGGATCTATAGACAGAGATCTGCAATAGAACAAAACACTATTAACACATTTTGAGTTTTACTTTTACATTTAAGATAAGTTCTTTTGAATGAAAAACACGTGATTGTTTATAACTTACCCCTCTAACTTTTCTGTTATTTCTTCAACTTTGTCGCTTGGCATCTTTGCGTTTATTGATGACGGATTTTCAGTAAAAACAACAACATGCGTCTCGCCACCTCGAAACCGGAAGCGGTTTTGAATGAGTGTTTTGTTCGCGCGCGTCTCTCAGCCAATCACTTGCTTCCTGGCCACGCATGCGCGGTGCGATTGCGGCTAAAAAGTCCCTAAAATAACACGGTTGTTATTCACTTTGTTGTTTAATTCACTAATAAAAAAAATATTATAAAATAAACCCATAGGGTTGAGACACTGAAAGGATAAAGATAGAATTAGATTGTTGTTTTTATTTTGGACAAGATTAAAGTACAATCTCTTTTCTGTTGTCTACTTTAATTATACTTTTTATTAAGTATCATTTTATGTGAAAAAATTAAAATTAAAAAAATATAAACATAAAATTACATACTGCTTTAACTCCTTTCACAGTCAGATGAGCTTTATCATAGACGTGTGGGCAGAAATCCTAAATTAGAATGAATAAATTAATTACAGATTAAAAAGTTACTTTTAAAACTGCAAAAATATAATAAGATAATATAATAAAAAATTGACAGATAGTTTTCACATAATATATACAGAAACAGATATATAGATTTTATTGGTTTTATGAATAAAAAAAGCATGAAAATAAATCAAATAAAAAAGTTTAAAGAACACTTATCCGAATATGTTGTTATTTAGGCCATTTATAGACCATAATGTCATATCAAAAGATAACAAAAGTAAGTGCTGCTGTTTTAAGCGTGCATGCTTTTATTTTGTTGTCTTGTTTAATAACATGTATCAACAACAGCATACCTCAGATCTCTTGTAATTACTTTTATAATTTTTGTGTAGTTGTGAATACTAGAACAGTTCACACCGAGTAAACTTTTTGGTGACATAAAGCTGTATTGATAACTAGCTGCATGCATGACATTTCACAATATATACCCTTAAACAGCAAACATATCAATTCCTAAACATTATATGGCCAATGTTATTTATTTGTTCCCCAGTGTCACCCGCATACAACATCATTAATGCACACTTTTGAGTGCTTTGTTGAATTGATATTGAATGCAGTTGTTAAGTAATGTCAAGAATGTTTGCTGGCATCACTTCAGCCAAAACTGATCCGTGACGCAGTAAACCGGTCCAAAAGCTTCCTCCCATACATATAAAGGCTCTTTTCAAGCACATGTGAGAGCATTTTATATGTGCTTTGCAGGAGGGCTCGGATGACACTGCTCCAGAAACCCTCAGGTAAATTTAAATGGCCAACATTTTAATATGCACGTTTTCTACTCTGTTTTAAAAACAGACTACTTAACCAAGCTGGTTTAACAGTTTTTCTTGGAATTATTACATGTTCATTTTTCACTGAAGTAATGTTACTCATAGGGTCGCTCCGATAAGGGTTTTTTCACCAATAGCAGTGCCGATTTTTTTGTCGATTCTCATGCATCAAGTTTATATAACTGATATGCAAGCACTCTGATCACCATTAACTTTTTCCATTTAAAGTATTACTGTAGATGTTTCCTTTCCTGCGTTTTTATATTTATGTGATATTTTTACAGTAAACCTGTGATGATTAGAAACGTACTATTGTTTTAACGGAGTACTTAATGATTATAAAAAGTCCCCACTAATCTTGTATGTCCTCACACTTTGACGTCATCAATTAAGATCGGTTCATAAGATCGGCCAAGTTAAGCGAGTACCGGTCGAGTTATAGGATGTAATAATCGGCTGATATCGAGTGCATCGTTCCTAGTTACAAGATCAAACCTTTCCTGTCATTCTTGTTTTGATCGGAGCTTATTTACAATACATTAAGTACGTCACTCTGTGTTTGGTTTTTAACATGGCTTCAGGGAAGAGTATTAATTATGGCATGGGGTAATAAATCTTTAGGATATACCAGTCATTTTTACCCTGCGCTTTAAACTTTATGCACAGATAGGATAGATTTTAAGTACCTAGTTTCATGTAGAGCAAGAACACATACCTCCAACTGTTGACCACACTAAAGAAGATTACTATTGTGTATAAGCTCAAATGTCTATTGTGACTTTGATATCTTTTTGGTATTGTGCATCTGTTTCGATGTGAGTGAACATTTGGGTAATGCTGTGAATCAGGTTTATCTGCTTTTGTTGCGTGAGCTACCACAAATTACGGGTGAGGCAGCAGTGCCAACCTTGGTTTTCAGTTTTCATAGTATTGCAGAACTAAATCAGATTTTTCTTTTAGAATAATCCAACCCTGGCGAATACATAAACGAATAATCTGAATGACTTGATGCATAATATGAATAACCAGACAATCTTGCTATAGATACCCTTTCATGGGCCCAAACATATAGCTTTATTTACTGGCAACCAAATGCGTTGAAATAGTAAAATAATATGTTATTTGATATATTCTATCATTGTTGTTTTAATTTGTTCATTTCTTTACAGGTGCACAAACATATGATGGATGTAAAGGTAACTGTGTGTCTGCATATGTCATTTCAACACAAAGAGTGAACTATCAATTTAAAGGGATAGTCCGTCCAAAAATGAAAAGTTCTAATTTCATTGTTCTGTTAAACACAAGTAAAAGTTTTAACCATTGACCAAATAAATGCTTACATTCTTTCAAATATCTCCCCTTGTGTTCAGCAAAGCAAACAAATGTATACGGGTGAGGAACTTGAGGCTATTTTTGGGTGAACTATCCCTTTAAATGTACATGTAAGAGTAAACTTACCATTACCATAGTTTACTCTAATATTATTTTATTCAATCTAGTCCTGCTATATGTATTTACATTTCCGTTTTATGGCTGTTTAACAGCCAAATGTTTTCCAGCAGCAGGATTTTTTGCAAGACCTGCAGAGGTGCCTTGAAACCTCGAAAGTTGATGAGAATGAAACTGAGACAGTCCCTCAAAGAGATGGGTGTGTACTTACAGTAGACATTACTGTTCTGATTATCTGTGTGTTTGTGTCTTCCAATACGAGTGATGATTGTCCTTTAAAGTTGGACATTAATAATCTTTCTTCATGGTAAAAATTAGCAATGAAACCATTGATATCAGATGTACTGAGTTTCCTGCTTGCTCAGAAGAGGCCTGTTCGATTGTCAAAGCTGGATGGCTGGAAAAAACTCCTCCGAATGGGTGAGAGTTGGATACAACCTCATGAGTTTTTGTAGAGATATCATTGAGAGCTTGTGGTTTAGTTTATTTTGTGGTTGCATTTGTTTTCATTATGTTTTTCAGTGGGATTATTTACCAGCGGCGATGGGTGCAGCTGGATTCAGAATATTTGAGATATTTTCAATCCGCCAAGGTAAACAAAGTCTGAGCTTGTTGAAATTCCATTCTGCTGCTCAGCAGGATATCCATCAGTATGTCATCTTTTCTGCATATTACTGGTTATTATTACTCAAAAATACTCAAGATTCTTTTATCCAGATAAAATCTAGAGAACCAGATATCTCACCACACATTTTTTCCTTTCTGAAATACCATTGCAGTAAATGTTTAATTTAAAGGACGCTACTATTTATTAGCCAACCTATCTCTTCCTGTCACTCCCACTTTCTGTTTTGGTAGGAGATGTACTCTAAAAGGATGATATCTCTGCGATCTGTGGATAAGGTGGTCAGTGTTGGAGTTCAGAAGTTTGAGCTTCACAATCAGAACCGAATATTCTTTTTCCGAGCAGACAACATTGGCAAGTGTTTATTCACCATTTCCCTAAAACAATCTACAGAATTTCTGCTCATTATTTCTGTACATGTATTCAGGCTATTCACAATCAACACACATTTGTTTATTCTGCCCTTTTTAGAGGAAAGGAATGGTTGGGTGTGTTGTCTTGAAAAAGCCCTAAGTGATCATAAAGACAGAAGTGAACCAAAGAATCTGTTTATTAAGAGGAGAAGCGAGGATTTTGATTGTGAAGGCTACCTGGAGTTGATGTCACCACGCATTAAAGTCTACTCAATTTTAAACATTGATAAACTGTACCTGTTCAAAAATCGTGAGGTGTGAGTCTGACTGTGAATGTTTAATTTTTGTTTAACGTGAATGCATCCCCCATTGTCGTATCAAACTTGTACTTACACAAAATTAGATATTTTGAAGCAAGTTGGTAGCTGCACAGCAGTGTTATCCTTTCAGTTACCAACATTTTCCAAAATATCTTTGGTGTCTTTAAAGAAAGTCACACAGGTTTGAAATGATAAGAGGGAGATAAAATGATGATAGTCTGTTTGTGTCGTCGTAGCTAATCTCATTCGTGTGAATGTGTGTACGTGTAGGAATTTTTCCATGGTTTTGGTGTTACTGATATAGACATGCGAATGGCCAATGTGAAAAATGGAGAAAAATGCTCTTTCACACTCACCACTCCATACAGAACATTCAGGTAAAAATTGCCACTTTTATCTATTTTACGTTACCATCTTATTCTCAGTTTCGGTTGATAGTTCACATGTTATAATGAATGAAACCCAGATTCTCTCTCTTTGTAGTTTTTCAGCAGAGTCAGAGAGTGAAA
The DNA here is from genome assembly GCA_033220385.1 of Triplophysa yarkandensis. Lineage (NCBI taxonomy): Eukaryota > Metazoa > Chordata > Actinopteri > Cypriniformes > Nemacheilidae > Triplophysa > Triplophysa yarkandensis. The sequence goes on from CM065657.1 coordinate 17,674,674, forward strand.
AGCAGAGATGGTGTGAGACTCTTAATAAGTGTGTGAGACAATCTCTGTCATTTGATGGAGTGTGTGAGAGTTTGTGGCGTGTTGAATCTAACCAACACTGTGCAGATTGCAATGCATCCATGCCTGAGTGGGCTTCGATCAACCTTTGTGTGCTTCTATGTGAAAAATGTGCAGGTACACACAAACACTCAGCACACACAAAAATTTGCCATGCTTGTGTATGTCGGCCTGTTAATGGGTACTATACTTAACAGGTGTACACAGAAGTCTGGGACAGAACATATCGAAGGTTCGCAGTCTGAAGATGGATGAACGAGTATGGACCGATGACCTCATTAGGGTCAGTGGATAAACTTTGATTGGTTTTGCTGATGTTCACATCTCAGATCTGTGTAAATCTCTGTTGTGTCCGACAAACAAAACATTGGTTTTAGAGAGCTAATTATTTTGTCATTTGTTGGAAGGTTTTTCTGGAGCTGGGTAATGCTAAGGCAAATCAGTTCTGGAATGCGAATAATCCCACTGGTGAGAGTCTTTGCGTGAATGCAAATAATGAGCAGCGTCTCCAGCACATCACAGCCAAGTATGTGCAAGGAAAATATCGCAAATTCCACACACACTACAGCCAACAAGAGGCACTCAACAGTGTTAGTCAACAGAAGACCATTTTTTTAATTATTATTTTAAAGATCGTTTATTCAATCCCCTTTTTTATATTCATATTTTCATTTTATCTTCATTTCTAAGGCTTTGTGCGAAGCAGTGCAGTCTGCAGATTTATTGGAAACTCTTACATTGCTGCACTGTGGTGCAGATATCAAGTACCACACAGGTATCCCAGAATTCCCTACTCCTCTGTCCCTGGCCATACGCAGTGGTCAGGCCTCGCAGGTGGAGTTACTTACGCAGAACTTAAACACAGGTGAAAATATACAAACACGCAAAACTTTCGTTTATAGTACTGTTTAAAAGACAAGCAATTACAGGTATATTTGTTTTGGCCACAAATGCATGTTTCAGTTGGAAACATTTCACTAATAGAATTATAATCATACCATATGTGTGTCTTATAATCATACCATATGGGTAAGCAGGGTTTTAAACTGTAGTCCAGGTACCCCAGGGGCCTCCAAAAAGTTCTAGGTCTCCAGAATATTTTAAAGAAATGAAAAGACAAATTATTTTAAAAATGTTCATCACATATGAAAATTGCTAAACAATAAATATATTGGAATTGCTTCTCTTCATGTCCATGCAACCAACACTACTCTTATTATAGCAAATTGTTTGATATTATTAGCACATTCTCACATTTATCAAACATTGTTTAAATCCTTCTTTATAATAAACAATGTTACATACTCTCCATAACATAAGTACATAATGTTTTTTAGAATCAGGGGCCTCAAGAAAGGTTGTATTTCGGGGTACCGGGCATCAAAAAGTTTGAAAACGCCTGTTTTAGTGAAACGTGTGAAAGAATAGTATTGCAAACTGTCTAAATCCCTATACAAAATTTGAAAGATAAATGATGTGAAACAGTTTTATTAATTTTTTTATTTGTGTAAGAAGAGACTTTTGAGTCGGTGATTAAGGATTCATCCTTCCAGTCTCAGTGTGGCTACCTTTTCAAACCCGCGTCTTCCACTCGGCCAATCACAGACCAAAAAAACAAAGCAGGTGGGTGAGCAAAGATCCCGTTTAGAAATTCACAGTCTTAGACAGTGAATATCAATATTTGAGCTTTGTGCATTAATGAGGATGTGAATAATTTTCTATGATTGTCTGAAATAAATAGACGTTTACTCTAGTATTAATAAGCGACCTAACAATAAAAAAACATATTTTGTGATTCTTATACTCGATATTTTTAATTCCTAATATATTCTTAAAGATAATAACTAAGAATGGGTTGGAAACAGGTATGATTGAGGGGCACACACACTTAAACATTAGGCTCATGTTTGTTTTTATTGTTGAATATTCTAGACTTCTCTCAGCGTTGGTGTTGTCTTGAGGGTGGAACGTTTAGTTATTATAAGAATTCTCAGAGCACCAACAAGTTGGGTGGTATGAAGACCAGTGACATTATCTGCCTGTCTGTTAACAGCTCAGGAAAACAAGCGTAATACATTTAGAGTTATTTTATCTATATCTCATGTCTGGTGACATTGTTATATTGTCCTCTCTGATTGTCTGACAGGTATGATCACACCTTTGAATTGTACACAGAAGAGGGCAGAGCCTACCTGTTTGGGGCCGATGATGCGAACATTGTGAGGAACTGGACCAGGGCCATTTCCATGGTAGCAATCTCATTTCTTTTACTTTTTTTTATTTGATTACAATAAAAGGCAAATTAACCCTTTTCTCTTTTTTAACTCAGGCTATGCTGCCTCCTGCACTGTTTGACGTGTGTGGACCCTGTGATCGTCTGGGCCGTCTGCGTTGCATTGAGGGAACCCATGGGATTGGTTGGTTTTCCTTGACCGGCTTTAACCTGCATGTGTTACTGGAGAACACTGTACAAACCATTGATTTGCGCAAACTACTGTCCCTCAGTAAGTTGGTTTTGTGGCATCTCATGCCAATAAGGTCTCATTACCCCTAAATCCACCCCCAACCCCCAAAAAATCACTTCATCAATATATGTCCAACTAAGTTGTTTTGCTTTTATTCTGCCAGATCAGTGCACAAGGTGTTTTATAACTAAGTTTTGTATGTGTAGCTCGCTCTGATATCAATGACTCTATGGTGCTGGTGTGGAGGGGTGGAACCCTGCATATGCCAACTGACCGCAGGCCTCATTTTGAGGGCTGGCAGATCTGCATTATGCAGAAATCTGGTGCTGGACATCAACCACTTGCTCACCAGCAGCTTACTGAGCTTGATGTCCCCGTGATCATTGAGCGCTGCCTGGATCATGTGACACGTTATGGTAAACATTTACTCTATGTTATATCATTATAGAAACATGCCCATATTTTTTTTTTTGTTTCTTAAAGTAAAACGTGAGCTTTGCTTGATTACGATTTTATTAAACATTCAATTTGTAACAATGTGTGAAAGATCTATTGACATAAATGCAATAATATGCATAACTAGTCTTTAGAGCTTTTAAAAGACCTTACATAATAAACTGTAAATTTGAATTACTTAAATTAAGCTATTGATCGGTTTGCCTTTGCATACAAGCAATGTAACTAATTTTAACTCCAGGACTTCTTTACCCGGGAATCTACCGGAAGAATGGAGTTAATTCTCACATTACAAAACTGCTGGAGAGGTTTTACAGCGATGCACGGAGTGTCACATGGAGCCAGACAGACTTTTCAGTGGATGATGTAGCAAACACTCTAAAGAGGTTTCTCAGAGAGGTCAAAGATGGAGTGCTGGACGGCGAGGATAATGCCAAGAGCTGGCTTAGAGCTGCTGGTGAAGAGAAACCTAAATGAAAGATAATACATTGGCTAAAAGTTCCAGTTTATGTAACACATAAGCTTTATTTTAAAACTGCAGGTCTGGACGACAAAAGCGAAAGAATTTATATATACCAAAATCTCCTCTCAAATCTACCAAAGGTGAACAGAGCTACACTCAAAGTCCTCATATTCCACCTGATAAGGTAACGTTTTGTGGGGCTTAATCAAGAAGACTTTTCAGGTCAACCTGGAAAATGTTCAATAGCATAATAGATCTCTCTTAAAAACAGTTAAAGGAGAAGTATCACATTTAGTTCACTTGGATTGTACTGGCTAATGCCAGTTTGACATCATGTCATCCAGAACCTGTATACTCTTGTACAACTTTTAAAGTGCCTGTCCCTGCTTGTCCATGATATTGCGATAGCATAGTTTTCCAAAATATTTTCTTTTGTGTTCTGCTAAACTATCCCTTTAACAAGTTATAACAGAGGGATGTTTTTTTAGCATAAATATTTTTTGAAATATTGCTGCTTTTCATTTGTAATGTCGGTTTATCGCTTTAGTGAAAACTTGAAATATTTTGCTTTGTTAGTGTTCAGCACCTCTCCGATGAGAATCAGATGACCAAAAAAAACCTTGGGATTGTGTTCGGTCCCACACTCTTTCAGTCCGATGGAACAGATGTCAAAGCATCTGAAGTGGTGGAGGACTTGATCCAAAACTACTGCAGTATTTTTAATGTGAGTCTTACAGAAATAATCTATTGTTAAAACTGCAATAATAATATTCAAACTAGGTCAAACTTGATCTTTTTATCAAATAGTTTAAATCATTTACCCATTGAGAGACATTAAGCTAGTTATTTAATGTTAAACACCACACATTAAACCACTCCTCTGAAAGAAGCAATAAATTGTGATTGAAACAAATCTTCTCACAGGTCTCAGAGTCTGAACTACAGAGGCAGCTTGACTTAACGTCTGTCGCCCTGAATAAACACAAATCAGAGGTGAGAGTTCAAATCAACAATGAAAACAATCGACTGCTGATATTCTGTTTACTATTTGAGTATTGAATAATTGTATTTCAGAAACCCACGAATAAAACCCCATCCTGCATCCTATGTGGTGTTTATCTTGAGGAAATAGAGAATGGGTCAGAGATCCTTGTGCGGGTGATTTAACCTTAACACATCTTCATCTATATGTTGTTGGGTCTTCATCTATATGTAATTTTGCCTGCATGTGTATGTGTGTGTGTGTGTGTGTGTGTGTGTGTGTGTGTGTGTGTGTGTGTGTGTGTGTGTGTGTGTGTGTGTGTGTGTGTGTGTGTGTGTGTGTGTGTGTGTGTGTGTGTGTGTTAGATTGGGGCAAATATGACTGCAGGTGAATTGGTTTCTGAAGTTTTGGATCATAAAGAAGTTGACCAGGCCAGTAACGACTTCTGGAGCTGCTTTGAGATTTTGGAGAATGAGGAGATGGGTGAGATTTGATCACATTTGATAGCAATGCAGATGACTTTGAATGTAATGTGCTGGTTTTTTCTCCGATTTGTTTGTTCTGAAATTTGATGTTATAGTGGCTTACTATGACTGCAACTGCTTTGGCTCTCATGTTTAGATCAAGTACCAGATCATTAAAATGCAAAATAACCTCTCAGTCCCACAACTTTATTAATTCTGATACATTCATCATTTTCTAACAGAACGAATGCTGCACTACCACGAAAAAGTGTTGCCACTCTACTGCTCACTTGGACCTCAGTGCCACCTTCTGATCAAGAAGAATTCCTACATCAACAGCATCATGAAGTACCTAGGTACATATCATCAAGACAACCATTCTTCAGATATTGGGAGAAAAAATTAACTATGCAAAGTGTATGTGTTTTTGTGTGTGCAGAGATCATAGAGGATGTGTGTAAAAGCGGCACACTGCGTGTTTGTGAGGTTAAAAGTGAACGCAGCAGAAACTATTGCAGTCGGTTTTGCAAACTGTCTGGTGTCAGTTTCAGTCTTCACAAAATCATGCGGGTGTGTATATGTGTGTAAACAATATGATATATGTGTAAAGTAGCAGTTGAATGTAGATATAAATTCATACATTCACAAACTTTAACAAACACACTTAAATGTTGTTTGATATGTGATGGTTTTAGAATTCTGGATGTGAGAAAGAATGGCCTGTCAAAGAGCTGAAAGTCTACAATGGTTGCCGGAGCAAACTGCATTCACCAACACCGTAATGAACTTCACCCTAAATTATAATCCAGTTGTTTAGGAAATAATCACAAAAATGAAAAGCTATATTATGTTAATGAAATCTTTTTAAACAATTTAACATCTTTTTTAAAAGAATTATTGATTTGTTTAAAATTGGTATATTTTTTCATTTAATGGAAATGAATATTTAATTTACATTTTTTTTTTGGTTTTTGGTGAATTCTAATAGAAATATTGAGTTACTGAGATTTTTTCATTTACATTTACTCAATTTAAACTGTATATTTATCCCTCAAATTTAAAATGTACTCACTTAATTTGTTTTACACAAAGTTAAACTTTTTTACTCTTATTTTAATGTATTTAGGTAGTTTTTTAGGTAGTTTTGACAAACAATAAAAAGTACAGTTAATAATGATTCTTTTCCTAAACTTAAAGCAGGATTGGTTAATGGGATGAAATGCATTTAAATCTTTGTCTTTGGTGAAAATCATGCCTCAAAAGCTTTGCTTGTAATGTGTAATAATTGTTTTGCTTTTCTCTATAGGTGGGGACTAACACTGGTACATGACAAAAAACAATGGTGAGTCATACTTGTGTTTAATCGAGTTTGCAAATCATTGTAGTAACCACCATGCAAGGCAAAAGACTTAATAATTTTGTACATATCAGTATCCAGTGAAATATTACTTGAGTTATTAATGAGGAATTTAAAGGTTTGACTCCAATTTAAGACGACTTAAAGGTTATGGACATTAGCAATTTAGCAGAATTAATGTCACAATATTATCGCAATAGCAATTGAAACCTACTCTGGATCTCTCAGGTATCTCTGCTGTGAGAATGAAGATGATTTCATCGAATGGACAGCCACTTTCCTTAGCATTCAGGTATTCTGTGTGAAAGCTTAGTGGTTTAAGAAGTGCATAGTTTAATATACAAGTTCAAAGTTTCAAATAATACTTAAAAATGTTTTCTTTTCCTCTTAGTATGATGGCGATATCTGGCCTTCTCCACTGGTGATGCAATAAAAGCGTCTGTAAAATGAATAAATGTAAATGCAAATGCATAGGTTTACATTTTTAAATTGATGCTATAAATGCATCAATAAAATAAAATAATAACTTTTTTATTTGCAGATATTTGCAGAGATTACATATTTGTGTTCGATATTCTGCACATAAAACAATACATTCCTTGGGAATTGGGAAGAAATTTGTTACTTGTTCGCAAAAACTATTGTTCTGCAGAAGCAGTCCAAAGTTTTGGGACACTTGAGAGGAATTATTATCAATATTTAATAAAATTTTTGATTTGCAGGTGTTTAATAGACAAAAACATAATAACTAAACATACATATTTACAAACATACATTTTTATGTAATTGAAAAGGATGACTTTATCTAATTATTGAAGATGAAACAGAGCATCCCAGGGTGAGACCTTAAGAAGTTGTCTCCTTGTCAAAAGGTGATAACACTTATTGTGTTAACATAACTCCAATAGTTTTTTGTTTTATTTCATAATTTTGATGTTTTATTTACTATTATCATTAAATATAAAAATGTATCAGTATGTTGTGTACTTAAACACATGAATGGTTAATCACATAAAAATACACTTAAAATGATCTCTTAATTATATACGTTGCTGCATGATCTTGGAATCCATTTTACTTTCATTCTTAAATCTTCTTCCGACCAATTAATTAAACACAATAGAAATGTATTTGAATCTTTTACTACTGTTGCTCTGAGCAGAAAATGTATGAAGCTCACAATAGAAATCACACACAACTAAGCTTTGTTTTCAAAAAACTATTTAATCTGATAATCTCTAATGATACCATGGCTTAGACTGTTGATGATAAAGGAGAAATTAATACTTAGCATGAATACAACAACATTGTCAGGTACAACACTATTAAATGTGGTAGCCAAATTATGTGTTGCCTTCACATGTATAATTATTTTCAGGGGAGCCTTTTAAGCCTATTAGCATTATTCCGCTTAATGCTTCATCAATCTTGACGGTGTTAATGGAGTCTGTGAAGAGAGTAATATAAATGAGGCTTAATATGAATGAAATCCAGACAAAGGCAACTGGACAATAATGTCATAGAGGATTCTATAAGTAAGTTGAAAGGAAAAGAGATCTCTTCTTCTTTACAGTAAATATTTATATTGGTCATAAATACTTCTGCATTGATGGTGTTTTAAGCGTTTGGCGTTAATTTTCTAAGAACAAACCACAGGTAATAAGATAACTCTAAAGCTTAGAGTTATGAAATAAAATGAGCAATTCCTACTTTAAAACCGTTTATATACAAACCAATTTCCAAAAAGGTTGGCATTGTGTACATTACAAATCTCATGAACGTGTATTTTATTCACAATAGAATGTACATAACATATGAAATGTTGAAAATTAGATACTTTGAAATGCCATGCCAAATATTGGCTCATTTGGGCTCACAGGTGGCAGTGAGACACCGTAAAGGTTAAATGTACATGTAAAGAACAGCTGGAGGACCAATTTGCAAATTATTAGGTCAATGGGCAACATGATTGGGTATAAAAAGAGCCTCCCAGAGTGGGAGTGTCCCTTAGAAGTCAAGATGGGAAGAGGATCACCAATACCCCCAATGTTGCAGTGAAAAATAGTGGAGCAATATCAGAATGGTGTTTCTCAGAGAGAAATTCCCCTTTTCCCTTAAAATTATAGATTTTCTCTGTTGTAATCTGAATAAAATATTGAAATTTGAAAAATCCACATTGTTGCATTTGATTCACAATTTGAACAGTGTCCAAACTATTTTGGAATCATTTTGTATTAGTGTGAAGTGACGTGACATGAAGTGACGTGACATGAAGTGACGTGACATGAAGTGAGGTGACATAAAGTGACGTGACGTGTGGCTAAGTATCGTGTCCCATACTTGGAATTTGTGCTCTGCATTTAACCCATCCCAGTGTACACACAAAGTTAGTGATCATACACACACACACTGTGAACACACACCCGAAACAGTAGGCAGCCATGCTGCGGCACTCTGGGAGCAATTGCGGGGAACTGTGCCTTGCTCAAGGCCCTCACCTCAGTCATGGTATCCCTGCCGGTACCTAGTTTCGAACTAGCGACTTTCGTTCCAATACTAGAGTCCAATACTCGAACCACCAAGCCGCGACTGCCCCTAGGACTCTGGACTCTATTAAAACAGGTTATTAAAAGAAGAAACTAGAAAAACTAGTTTGTCAGTATGTGTGAGTGTTTGTTTTCTTTATTTGTTTAGGCATTTCCTCTGAACGACTGTTGTGTTCCCCCTTATGTGCATTGAAAGTGAGTTCATGTTTTCATAATGAGTTTATGCAAACACTTTGGGATTTTGGAAAGTGAATTGGGATAGCGTCGAACAGTGTTCTCGGAGGTCCTCTTAATGGACCTCCTATGGAAATGTTATGTATTATTATATATCTGAATGCATTATAAAGATTGAGACTATCCCTATTAAAACTATTGCGTTTGCACTGAATGTTGACTGGTGTTGGTCAAATGAACAGTAACTCAATCTTCGGTGGGAATACATTTGCTGATATCACAAACCTGAATGTAGCACCTCAATCCAGTTTTCCCAGACAGTATGAGCTGAATAGACAGGCCAAGCAAAGCCTGTGTAATGTTTTTTTTTTTTTCTTTAAACCCGGTCAATGCGGAAACACAGGTTCTGCACCTTTTGACTGTGATCTATCATCACCATGACCGCCTTCCATGATTTTAAATCGACATGTTCAGTTTTCCTGGGACACGCTAGACTTTAGCTCACATTTATTTGAGATCTCTGCGACTTCCTTTTTTATTTTTTATTTCTCACATTAAGTGGAGTCAAGAATGATGAAGCGGCCTCAGAGTTATGTTCAGTTTTTAATCTTTGGGTTGATTGGCGTGATTCTAACTGGGTATGTAACTTGTTTTTGTTATATTCTTGCTTTTGGATTTGATATGTTTTATTGCACATTCATGGAAGATGTATTTTTTCTAAATCAGATGCATCAAAAAAAGAAGAAACTATTTGAAGTTGTAATTTGTAGTGCGTACAAAACCTTTTCGTTAAAGTCAACATAATGTATATGAGGAAAGGATAAACAGCTGTTTAATATAAATGATTTCTTAAGAAATGAATTACTTAAATTTGCTTTTTCAAAGACCATGTACCTTACGTCTCGCCTCAGACTAGGATTTGCATTTAGTCAAACTAAGGAAACAGAGAGAGAGATCTAATGATGAATTACAATGATTGTAATCTTTAATTTAGGCTTCCTTTTTGATATACTGATGTCCTTTTGGTGCACAAAACTTCACTTTTCACAAAATGTTTTTGTTTTATTTAGTGCCATGATGAGCCATGACATTGTGTTATGTAAAGATAACAAAAGAGCTTTCATGTGAGCTATGTATGTGTGGGAGGATGTTTTTAAAGAAAGTAATGCGTTTACAAGTAGAGTACATACATTTTTTTTCTAATTACTCACATTCAGGGCTTTACCTAACTTCTGATACAGAAGGGGATCCACAGATTTTGTGGCATTTAATAAAATACAGAAATGTATCATAAATTGTGTGCAAACAAACATTAGAACAATAAGTTACAAAAAAAGATAATTTTACAGCATTGTATGGTGTTGTTAGTGTCAATTAAATTTTAAATAGAAGTTCACAAGCCTTTATTTGGGGGACTGCAAAGCAATGCTCTCTATGCAAAGGAGATCTGGCGGGGGGGCCTTTATACAGCATGTCAGGTTACATATTTGCTTACTGATTTGAAAATTCTCTTATCAACCAGGAGAGTTGTGTTGAAGCAATCCATTGGACAACTCAAGCCATGCTGGAAACTTTAAATTTTTAACTGTCATTTTTATGAGGGTATTTACAGGACATGTATTGAGTCACACCCATGTTAAAACTCATTTCCACAATGACTCATTTGATGACGACAGATAGAGAGTGGTGTGGCTTCATGCTTGTCTGATGCTATTTACTAATATGTGTCTTAATGGACAACATCTATAAGTATTTTGGTGCCAGTAAAGATTTGGTGACTTGATTTTATTCATTGCTGAATAAAACTGTTTAAAAAATATTTGATCGTTATGTGAAGAAATGATACCTGACACTCTATGCTCTAAGGTTTGTGTTCCAAAATCTATTCATTCATCAGGTTTGTTTGCCTAAATTCTTTGTCAGAACACAAAGAACTTTGTGCGTATGATGTTTCAGGCTATTCATCACATTGACATTTCTGTTTAAATATTGTTGGTGGGCTCAAATAATGCAGTTATTTATTCAGAGGTGTGTGTGAATAAATGAATCCATATGTGAATCATCACATGTGAATCAAATATAATACTTATCTATATTCATATATTCTGTATAATTATTGTATATATACATATATAACCTGTATTTACTGCTTATTGCACTTCTGGTTAGATGCTAACTGCATTTCGTTGCCTTGTATCCTACATGTGTAGTGAAAATAAAGTTGAATCTAATCTAATGTAATCTTTAGGTTGAAACTGTTTACAGCCTCTTTGTGACTTCAGAACAAGATGGCAATCTCAAAGGGTTATTGTAATGCCCCTGATAATTCTCATCAGTCATTGGCTGTTGGAGTGTTAGGGGTAATTCAATTGGATGTTTGAGTCTCAGGTAGCATAAAATGGTCATGACCTGAGTGACACTATGGCAACAAGCCTCTCCCTCCATGAAGGGATTTAGATTCCGTCTCTTCCTGTCTCAGTATCCGGATCAGTTGGCAATGAGAATCAGGAAACAAGAATTACAAAAATGATACGACTACCCCAAAATATTAGTTCCTTGTTTCTTGTGTTGCTTGGCATGTTATTAAGTGGGTATGTTATAGATCTTTTTGTTTTTGTACTTCAGTGGTGTGTTTAGTGGTCATTTTTCAGTCAAACGAAGTAATCTCATAGAACCACATTCTAGTGTCTGCATACTTTAACATAGATATGATCTTTTACACTGATAAGCATTTTTGGAAATGTTCTGAAATGTTTTTTTGAAACTGTTAAATGAGTTGTAAAATGTGTTGACCAAGTGAAGAAGTTATTTTTAACCTATACTGCATAACAGGACTGCAATTGATTTTAATGTAATTTAGAATAGAAACCACAGAAAATCAATACTCAGAATGTGAACTGAACTTACACTCAATACCTGGAACGTACTTTATCTGGCTGCCATCTGGCTTGCAATAATATATTATTATTGCAACAGTGATGTGTGAAAGTGTGATCTCATAAAACAAATATTTTACAGATTTGTGGATGCAAAATAAATGAAATGTTTGGGTTTTGTGAACAGTAATTTTGATTCATATTAGATTTTAAAAGTATTATTGTATTATAGTTCTTATTGTCATTTTATTCTTTTTTTGAATTTGTGTTAAGGCTTACATTTTTGTGTTCATTTTTACTTTGCTTTGTCAGGATTTTTTGTATTTGTTTATTTTTTGTCTTTTGATGATTTTTTATTATAGATTTAGCTTAGGTTATGTATGTCAGTTATGTCAATAAAAAGATATTGTTTTTGTTATAGCAAGCTCAAAAGACTTTTACTGTAACAGAAAGAGTTAAAGTATTTCAATTTAAAAATTAATTTCTCACACAATTAAGCCTTAAACATTTGTGCTGTTTTGTTTCTGTGGATTTTATTTCATTTATGTGTGTTTAAATCATGTTTAGTGTACTTATTTTACTTTTAAACTATAGTGAAAATGTACAACTAGAAAGGGGGAAAGGCCTCATTCTTACACCATCAATGACACTACTAGAACGTCAGGTTTCTTTATCACAAGGACAATCAGTAAACACACCGGTCAACCCAGTCTTTCAACATCTGGTCATGCAAAAAAGATCTATTTCTAAAATGCACCAACCGATTTACCTTTTTATACTTTTGAAATAATTTAGATTTTTTTTTGTCTCCCAAGGCTTATATATGTGGGATATAACATGACCTGGGAAAGGTAAGTTTCCTGCACCCACTTTCTATCAATTATATTATTTATTTCAATTATGATGTCATCATAAAAAAATTTAAACAATGTCTTGGCACCCCTTTGCCTAATTCATTGGTTTCAGTTTAGAGCTGGACCATCTGTTTATCTAACAAAGTGGCCAATTGAGGGCCACACATTTTTCCCAACTTTAACATGTTGTGTATTTCTTATTAACTTTAATACAACCTGATCTGCTTTCAGCTATGGACAGATAAAAGAGTGCCTTAAGTAAGTACAGCTTCCATTCTTCTAGATTATAGTCACAGAGTCTAAAGAACTGTGAATATGTATTTACTGCCTAAAAAAAGAAATGTATCTTACTTTTAAAAAAAGACACCCAAACTGGTTTCATAAATATTGCTTTGTGTATACAAATGCAAACACACAAATGCATCTAAAATAAAAAAAAGGTATAGCAATTATAATACCCTTTATTAAATTGATTTATCAGAACAGAGAGTTTCCAGGAAATCACAAAATTAACCACACTTGTGTAAGTATAAAGCCACCATACAATTTTGGACCTGTGAACTGTGTGTCTGTTTCAACATGTTATTTTATCTGTTTTCAGAAGTCAAAACCAAAAGTCATGCTTCAAGTAAGTACTGCAACGACTAATACACACATTGTACACACAAGTGCATTTACACACACTTTTAATAGGACAACAAATCCCAAACATAAAGCAAACACAATTACAAAGATGTAGGGTCTGATATTCCTAGTTGTAAATTTATTTGCTTTAAACTAAGCTAATGATGAAACATTGTCCTCACAGACTTTATGGTGAACTGTTACATATGATTATCATTAATAACCGTGTTGTTTAATTAAAAAACTGTAATTCTTTTTAGCCATTCCAACAAGGAGCACAACTTAATCTTCCCACAAGGGTGAGTATGATCATGATTTATCCCTTTACTCTTGCACATGACCATCAAAAAAACTTTATTCTTACATTTTTAGATGATTTATAATAATTTAAAATATAGAATAACATGTTTTCTCAGGGTGAATGTGTTTGCATTTGCATATACATATATTTATTCTGTCAAAGATACTTTACAGAACCATCTCTTCTTGTTTTAATAACCTGAAAAACCTTTTCTCAAAGAAAAGTACCGTTGAAGGTTAAATGGTTCTTTATGGAACCATTTAGACAAAAAAAGGTTTTCTATCGCACCTTTTGTTCAGGGTTTACTATCCATCCTTACCCATCCTTGAGTTGATCAAAATTTGTGTCTCTTTAAACAGATTTTCAAGTTTTAATAACTGTTTTTCAACTTTATCTTTTAATCTATAGGATCTCGTACAAACAGCCTAGTATTGTGGGGTAAGTTTATAAACGCTTTTTTAACAATTGGAATTTTATTTGAAAATTATTATTATTATGCTTTATTTAAAACAGCCCACAAGGCCTTGTTCCCTTGACACCCTGGTTGGCCCCAATTGTATGGGACGGAACTTTTGATCCCCAGATAATTGATCCCATCTACAAACAACAAAACATCACCATCGCTACTACAGTCTTCGCTCTTGGAAAGTGAGTTCTTGTCTCTGATCCTCATGAAGTCCTCAACTTCTTGAAAGTCTTTGTGAATAAAACTTCAGATAAGGTCTCTACATGGCTTATGATGGTTAGTATACCCCAAAATGTTAATGGTTGTTTCTTTCTTTTTGTTTTTCTTGTTTTCAGATACACTCAGTTTCTCCCAAAGTTCCTGGAGTCAGCAGAGCGGAATTACTTTGTAGGACACCGTGTGCTTTATTACGTATTCACAGATAAACCTGAAGAAGTTCCTCAAGTAAAACTTGGCCCGGGACACTTCCTAAACGTGATAAAAGTCCCTAGTTCCAACAGATGGCAGACGATCACCTTAAGCAGGATGGTAAGGCTGGAGAAACTGATCGAGAGCCGATTGGCCAATGAAGCAGACTACGTTTTCAGCCTGGATGTAGATACAATGTTCTATGGCCATTGGGGGGTGGAGACTTTGGGTCGCCTGGTGGGTGTTATACACCCCGGTTACTATGAAACTTCACGTGAGCATTTCCCATATGAGCGTAGACAAGAATCAAAGGCATTTGTTCCCACTAATGAGGGTGATTATTATTATGGCGGTGCCGTGATTGGTGGCTTAGTTCAAGATGTGTATCAGCTGACTAAAACCTGCAGGGAGAACCTAGAAATTGACGCGGCTAAATCCATAGAAGCCGTGTGGCAGGAGGAATCTCACTTGAACAAATACTTCATTTATAACAAACCCAGTAAAGTGCTCTCTCCTGAATACCTGTGGCAAGATTTCAAACCCAAAACAAAACACGTAAATATCATTCGATTCTCTCAAGTTAATAAAAATTATGCTGCAGTTCGGCCAAACCCTTAGTAGCTTGTGGTAAAGGAAAAGTTCACCCTAAAATGAAAACGGGAAACGATATGATAAAAAAAAATTGTCAGAGTCATACAATGCTGTACAACATGCTGTTACGTAGTTTATTTAAAGTGGACCATGGGAAAACGTTTACTGTTAAACCAAATATTTATGTTTCTATTAATGAACAGTATTATTTTAAATACTTGGTAAGAAATAACTGTGCTTTATATACTGAAAGTAAGGGTTATTTTAATGTATAGATTGCCTGTGATCCCAATCTTCTTAATTGCAAATCATCAATAAAGACCAAACATGCCTGTATATTTTTATTTTGTGTGCATGTATGTAATCGTAATTAAAATTTTACTGTAGCTCAGTTGGTTAAGCATTGACGATGCCAAATTGATTGGTAGGAAACATAAAAATCTGTAAAAATAGAGCCCAATTTACTATATTGATATAAAGAAATTGACCGAACATTAAGTACAGCTCTTCTGTACTTTACATTGTGCAATGCATGTCATTACATTTAAGGATTAACAGAAATGTCAACAAATGTTCTGCCAGTACTTTTTCCGTTTTTTGCTGAAAGTTTTTCCCAGTGCATTTAGAAACATTGTATAATGTGCATACAGTACAATAAAATGTGCAAAAAAGAGCTTAAATTCATTGACCCATTTGAAAAAAATCTTGCCCCAAATGTTATAAATGTTAATATTTAGCTAAATAAGTTAAGTTTAGAAAAGAATGGTTTTTCCATAATATTTCATTTTGATGTTAAAATATTACTTATTGTGAGAAAATAACAGTGCATAAAACTGCTAATGACAACCACCATCGGGCGATACCCATTTCAAATGCCCTTCCCTCCCAACCAGCCCCACCCCACACACCAATAATTAAAAATTACAAATAAAGTTCTACACAAACACTTATATTTAATTATAACAACATGTGATAATGACAAGTGATAATTTCTCAATTGCAGAAATCATTTATAAGAAAGCCAGACTCGAAAGTTAAGTTAATAAACATGCTCTTACACACTTAATGTCTGTCATTACACGCTATATCCTTCTAGACCCGAAAAAAAAAACATTTTATTTTTGTGGATTTTGTTTTTTTCATGTCATCAAATTGTTTAAAAAATAAGAAACAAATGGTATTAAATACTTTTAATAAAATTTAAATTATATTTTATTTATGTTAAGCTATGTAGCTTATTTGTAAGTCGCTTTGGATAAAAGCATCAGCTATATGACAAAATGTAATGTCATGTAAAAATTTTAGTGCTTACTTGATGTTGAATAATGACTTGATATTATTGTACCTAGCCGTCCCAAGATTTAACTTTGTTAAACATTGTTAAATAATAAGCATTCTCTGTCAATGCTCATTAGGAATGCCTCCATGTTTTTTATAAGGGACATGTCGTACTATTTTTTCTGAACTATTTGCTTGTTGTTTTAAAAGGTTCTGATGAAATGTTGAGATGGATTCAATAGCAAGTAAAGAGAGTTTATTTAATAGTGTGGAACAGGGATGATGATGATGATGATGATGATGATGATGAAGATAAGAACAAATTCCAAGGAAGCCAACACTGAGTGAAGACAAGACGACAATCCGGAAGCATACAAGATGATGTGAAGGTAGACTTGGAGGACAAATTAACCGGAAAACTGGAAAGGTGGGAACAAACAGGTACATCCAAACAAAGATTTGACCAGAGACCAGGTGAAAACAGAGAGACTGAAAGGCAGTGCAGATCCTCATCTATTACTGATTAGTCCTGATTGCAGTTCTTATCAGCCCAGTGATTGGCAGCTCTACCCACATCAACATAAACACAGACTAGACAGAGAAAGAGAAAGCCAATTCATGAACAAAGGTGACATGACGAAAGTGCAATACTATCTGACTCAAAATAATCTTTTAGTTTCATTGAGACAACGAGAAAGATTGTCTTATCTGTGATTGTTACTTTGTTGGTTTTATGGATCGAAACACCAGGTTATGCAGTGTCTTTCTTTTAATAATGCAGACGCATGGGCATGATTCCTTTGTACTAATCATTTTCATTTGTCTTTCGTTATTAACACACTTGCTATCGCTATTGGTGAAATATGTCTTGAACATTTACATTTACATTTATTCATTTGGCAGATGCTTTTTTCCAAGGTGACTTACACGTATTATGCAGCTGTCAGAGCAAACAGGTATAAGATGTCTTACTCAGGGACACTTCAGTCATTGTGTTCTGGCCCTGGAATTCAAACCAACAACCTTCTCCTTACAAGTCCAACTCTCAAACCAAGCAGACCACGACTGACCCGACTTGTAGTTTCATGCGAAATATACCTTTTTTCCTGTGATTATGTTACGTTGTTAGTTTTGTGGAATTAACACCACATCATCCCGCGCTCCATCTACTATTATATACACTGATGTTTGTTTCATTTGCACTGTGGCTCAATACAGAATAGTCTTCATTAAACTATGTGTCAGTGATGAAACATTCCATTAACATTACACATTTCCTTAATTTAACTTGCATTTCGATTAATAGCAATCGAAGCATTGCTAGTATTAATGTAAAGTGATTTTGCATTTTGCAGAATATTAAAAAACACGCATTCCAAGGATGGGGTAGGGTAGGGGGTGAGTCACAGGTCCAAAGCAAATCCATGCCCTTGTGCTCAGCCCATCAGTGTCACTCATCACGCAGTCGTCCAATCACAGTGCAGCAGGGGTGGGACAAAAGTGTAGAGTGATTAAAACAACACAGCTCACATCACACAGATTCTTTGCATTGAACATTTTCAGCCAGCAGGGGCGCTGGTAGCTCCAGATTGCGCTGATTTGTAATATGCACACAATTAAATGATGGAGAATGAAAAATAGATTAAGATGATTTTTTAATCTGTGACCCAATGGGGGTTCGTCCATCCATTAACCCTGGTGCTGGATTCTAGGTTTGTAGAAAGTAGATGATGTGTTTTTGGATTGATAGAAGTAGTTTAAATTTGTACATTTTTAATTCATTTAATTTTTTTAATGTTTTGCTTTTCCTTTGTTCTAAGGCTTTGCAGTTTCCTATGTGACATTGAAAGCTCATTCGCACTATGGAAACACACTCCTCCCTCCTCCTCTTGTCCCTATAGCTTACACTTGCTCAACCCCCAGTTTAGTCCAAGTATAATCCAGGAATAGTAATGATGCGACGTCAAATGAACGTTTTCATCTTTCTTATTTTTACTGGCATTCTACTGATCGGGTATGTCATTACTCTTTTAAAATATTTGTTTGATTTGTGCTTATAAATGTTTTTTTTGTGGTTTTGAATATAACATATTTAAACTCTTTTTTTAATAACTTTTGACATCATCTCTATGTATTTGACCATGGGGGATATTTAAAGGAAAATAAAGTCAAATCAGTTAATATTGTTTCTATGCTATAGATCACACACATACACACACTGCTGTCTGTACATTTTTTCTTTTGAAAGTAAGAGACCAAACCCCTGTGTCTGAGAGATATCATAAAAACTGATAGATTCATAACTAAGATAAATAATATTAGAGAAATCCGAAACGTCGAACAAAATAATATGGTGATAATATCATCTCTATGTATTTGACCATGGGGGATATTTAAAGTATGATTATTAATTGTTGATGTTGGAAAATCAGTTAATATTGTTTCTATGCTATAGTTCACACACATACACACACTGCTGTCTGTACACTGTTTCTTTTGAAATTAAGAGACCAAACCACTGTGTCTGAGAAATATCATAAAAACTGATAGATTCATAACTAAGATAAATAATATTAAAGAAATCAGAAAGCGTCGAAAAGAAACTGGAAAACTGTGAGGTGTTTGCGCACAGTTCTCCAAAAATCAAGATAATGTCATTTCTATGTATTTGACCATGGGGATATTTAAAGTATGATTATTAACACACACACATACACACACACACACACACACACACACACACACACACACACACACACACACACACACCGTGCTGTCTTTAATTTTTTTCTGTTGAAAGTAAGAGACCTGAGAAATATCATAAAAACTGATAAATTCATATCTACAAGAAATAACATCATAGAAATCAGAAAGCTGGAAACTGGAGAACTTTGAAATCTTTGTAAATTCTTCTCGAGAATTTAAAAAAAAATTTATCAGAGGAATCTATGAACAATAAAGATAAAGGTTAAAAAAATAAACAAAAACTGGCCCATCCAGATTTACAAGTCGTGGCTTGTTAAAGAGCCATCCTTTATTAAAGTACAAGAATGAAAAGCCACTTGAATGTGCTAAAGTATGATGAGGATGGATGAGGGCATATTTAAAAGGATAGGCTTGAGGTTGCGTAGCTCATGAACAGGAAGCTCGGACCTTTAAAGTCAGCACCGAGTTGGTGTAAAGATTAAAGAGAACTTTAATACAGTTATTTAAGTTTAAAGACATTATAAGGGATTTTTATCTCTGCACTTAATAATGATTAATAAATACCTAATAATCATCTCTTTTTAAATATTTTCTTCTTTTTTTCTAGTGTCATTTACCTGGGCAACACCACCAGTAGCTTAAAGTAAGTGTGGTGAATCTATAAGAACTCACAACTTTTATATCTCTATGAAATTTATGTGAAAATGTGTTGGAAAATGCATTGCTAAATTATTGTTGTTCATTACAGAGAGATGAAAGAACCATGTCCAACTGTGACCAAGTAAGTACTAATAATGTACAAAGATATTTTCTTATTTAACGTTTACACCACATACTCTTTGTAACAACTTTTATAACAATGTTTGGTCGAGGCTTATGTTGAAGTGGTGACCAGAATTCATTTTTCTTTCTTATTTTTCTGCGGCTTATAAAAATATTTCAAATTGTATTGCCGGATTTTGTACAAGCATCCCAGTATGCTTGAATTGTGAATATTATCATTTGTCGTATTAATCCTTTTATTTCAGGTTTCTGACCCCCAGTCAGAAAGATTTTACTATTTTGACCGCATGGTTAGCCCCAATTATTCGGGAGGGAATGTTTAATCCTACATTGATCGACCCTATCTACAAACAGCAAAACATCACCATTGCCACAACTCTCTTTGCCTTGGGAAAGTGAGTGTTTTACAATGACACACTTTCAAGATCTTCCCCTTTTCATTGTCATTTTGCTAATAATGTGTGAAATAAGTTGCTAGAAAAATGGGGCCCTTATGTTTCCCCTCTCTTTCTCGGTTTCATTTTCAGATATACACATTTCCTCAAAGACTTTCTGGAGTCAGCTGAGCAGCACTATTTTGTCGGATTTCGAGTGCATTATTACCTATTTACAGATAAGCCGGAAGATGTTCCTGTTGTAAAGATGCGTGAAGAACATCAGCTTACTGTTCGAACGCTACCGAGCATGAACAGGTGGCAGGACATCAGCATGGGCAGGATGGGAATATTGCAGAAACTAACTGAGAGTGAACTGAGTAAAGAGACTGACTATATTTTCTGTCTGGATGTAGATACAAAGTTCTACAACCGATGGGGTGTGGAGTCTTTGGGTAGTCTGGTAGGAGTGATTCATCCTTGGTTCTATGATTTTCCACGGGAGAAATTCACATACGAACGCAGACCAGAGTCACAAGCATTCATCCCACCAACCGAAGGGGATTATTATTACACTGGTGCTGCATTTGGGGGCAAGGTAATGGAAGTGCATGAACTCACCAAAAACTGCCAAGAACAGCAGAATATTGATGCTGCAAATTCCATTGAGGCAATATGGCAAGACGAATCTTA
This sequence comes from Triplophysa yarkandensis, assembly GCA_033220385.1. Classification (NCBI taxonomy): domain Eukaryota; kingdom Metazoa; phylum Chordata; class Actinopteri; order Cypriniformes; family Nemacheilidae; genus Triplophysa; species Triplophysa yarkandensis. The sequence continues at coordinate 17,695,592 of CM065657.1, forward strand.
CCTGAACAAGTATTTTCTGATAAATAAACCCAGCAAACTGCTCTCGCCAGAGTATCTGTGGCGCGATATTAATGCAAGGACAAATGAAGTGAAAACAATTCGCTTTTCTCATGTTGCCAAAAATTATGCTGAAGTTCGGCCAAACTAAAAACAACTGTTGAAATTGTGTGCTCATTTATTCACCCTGTTGTTATTTTAAACCTAAAAGATATTTTGAAGAATGCTGCTAACAAGCACTCTTTCACGTGTATTGGTTTTGTGTTCACACGATAAAAGTGAATGGATTTCATTGCTGTTTGATCACCAACTTTCATAAAAGTATCACCTTTTGTGTATTACAAAAAACAAAAGTCAAATAACAAGAAGGTGGCTAAATAATGGCACAGGTTTTTATTCTAGGGTGAATGATCAATTTAACTGCTGTGAAATTATCACTTACTTGTTTTGAAAATATATAACTATAACAATATATTTTTTACTGAAATATTTTTGTAAAATAAGAGGATGGGGTAGAAGTTTAAATAAATAAATAAACAATTTATTATCTGATTTAACAGTGTATGATATGTATTTAATCTGCTGGGTTATGATAAAATTAAACAGAATGGAAAATCTTTTGTCTCTCTTTTCACTTTTTATTCATAATGTGCTCTTTTGCATGTTGTAAACTAGGGCTAATTTACAACTATACACAATTATAAGAAGGACTTATTATAATAAAATATTACTAAACATACTTTGAATTGAATGACATGAATAACTCTTTTTTTTTAATAATTTTTAATACATAAAATGCTAAAAACATTCAATTTAAATAACCAGTGTAAAAATATCTTGCTTGATGCCACATATAAAAGAACGATATACTGTACAATTAGGTTATGAGAATGAGATGGGTATGAGGTATATGCACGTTTCCGCTTGTCAGATTTGTGTTTGTGTTTTGTTAATGGCTTTTAGGGCCTGATTTGAGGCCCTTATGGCATTGCTATTGCGAAGGAGAAGGAGCATGCAATAGTTGAATATATTCTTCATATTTTCCAACTTGAAAGCAGAGAAAGATGCCAGTAGCAGATTTGCATTGCAAATAATTTTTAAGGGGCCTGATAAGCCATATAGGCCAACATTGTTTCAAAAAGGAAATGAGATATATTCGATGATATCTTCTTATCTTACGAAATGATTTGCAGACCTTAAAGATCCAAAATAAAGTATCAGGTAGACACAGAGATCTGTTTATCTGAATGGTTGAAAAAATGACTCAGCCAGCCGTGTCATCTGTCATTTCAAATTTTGTCAATGCAATTTTAAAAAGAGGTCTAACCCACATTTTAAAATAAAAAATAAAATAAAGAGTGACATAATCTTAGTTAAACTCTCACATCTGTCCAGAGAGGAGAGTGGTAATAAAAAAGTACGGAATTGTTTTTATTTATGTCATGCTGTTAGCGTACCATAATTCTGAAAGACAATAAAGTGAGACACTGTGTAAATCCTGTTCTCACTTGATAATATACTGTGATGAGCAGAGACACGGGAAATATTAGGCTTTTACCTTGAAACATCGCAACATATGTGTAAATCTGCTAAGCCCTTAATGAATTCTTCGATGATCCACCCCAACGTACTCGCAGTACTGAGAAAACCAGTTTGTTGTCAAAACTCAAACAGGCATCACAAAAGAAAAGAAAATCTTGTCAGTTCACATTTAAAGAGATCTGTCCAACTTGCTTTTCTCGTTGTTCCCAAAAGATGAACCATCCGTGTAAAATCACATATGAATCAGAAATTTAAAAGTAGTTTTATATTGTCTCAATGTTTGTCTACATTAAAAAATTTTACATATCTGTACTTTCTTGGACATTCATAAAATTAACTTATCTTTTGTATTAGTGTTTTAGCAAAACTGTTTTAAGTTCATCAGCATTTGTGTCTATTTCTATCTGAGTATCACAGCACAAACTTCTTATTCACTTGCCTTTAATTCTCTGAGTAAATTTGACAGTTTCTCAGTATCAGCGTTTTGGCAAACTGAGCCCTTACATCTGTTTTGTAGGATTATTAAACGTGGTCCATAACTTTTTTCCCATTTATTAAATTATTAAATTTAGACAGGCACATAAAACCATTTTTGAATATTCTGACATATATTTCAGATGTTTGATGTTAATTTGCACAACTATCACTGCCACGGTTCTTTAAACATTGATTCTTTAAATTCTTCATATGGAAATAACAACAGTTGACTCACACTGCTAACCTTAGATGCGTTTTCCAACATCACAACATCAAGAGAAGTCCTTCAGGTTTTCGCTTCATACCTCTCTTTCAATTACAAAGCCCCAAAAATCCCAACAACCTATGCTTCTTTCAACAAGTGCTCAAAGGGTGTGAGGACGTAGCGTGTTACGGAGTAAAACAGAGTGTAGGACGAACACTCCACTGCTTTCATGGCCCATCTTGGCTTGCACACTTGAGAGAAGACATCCAACAGGACTTGTCATGTCAGACTCTTTGTCAGTTTAAGGGCCATGCCATCCTGCCAACCACTGCAAAATGATGGATATGATGGGTTTTGTCTTCTTATCTTTCGAATCCTGATGAAAGTTAAAACTACGGATATGATTTGAAGACTTTGCAGATCCAAATAAGAGTATCGGGTACACACAGAGATTAAGTGAAGAAAAGTAGGCAGGAGACGAAGTGATGTAATAATAAAATTAGGTTTTTGTGAGAATAAAAGAACATGATCTGATTCTAGTCCATTGTAACTCCATCCAGAGCTCCATCAGGAACTGGGTCTCTGTCTTTCCTTATCTAGCTCATTGTTCCGGCAGCTCCTTCTTCTGCCTAAAAGTACAATTATCAGGTGTTATAAACCCTTTACAGCAATGTCTCGTGACATTATTAAGAACCTTGAGAGTGAAACCATCGAGCACTGAGTCTACTTGTGAAAACCATTAATCCATAAGTCAACATATGATAAATAAAAGCAAGAAAAGTACTACAGAACAGAAAAAGTAATGTACTAATGATTAAAACTAATAACTAAATCAAAGCAATAAAGAATAAATAAAAGAACAATACAAATAAGAAATATAATACAACACAATAAGCATATATTTACTCTTGACTCAGAAATACAAACAAACAAAATGTTGCTTTTAGGCAATTTCAGGACTAACAGGCTAAAAACAGCCTAAAGCTATATAAGCCTGTAGCTATTTATTTTATTACCCCTTATTTGACTAACCAGAGGGCACATTTTTCATTAGGACAAATTAGGGTCATTTTTAAAGCATGCATGGGAATGCACACAATGTGCACAAGGCACAGTAAAACATTTTGCGGGCCAAGGTCCTAGACCAGTTTGTCAAAAATGCAGTTTATCTGGGATATTACCACAATTGGAAGTTATTCTGCAGGTGTGTAGTGGCTCCTTAGAAACCACCAACTAACAAAAACATGTAATCCCTTTTTGGTCATTTGTTCATAATGATTCAATTACAATACTGATGTGTTCTGAAATTTGGTACTTTATTGGTTTCGGTTCTAAATTACAAAAGACTGATGTGTCAATAACTTCTAACGTTACCAGTTCTTCAGTTTGCACTGGAGAATTTTTTGATCCTCTTAATTATTGCTAAATAAATATAACCAAGTCAACATTAACAGCAAAAAAAACAAGCTATCTGGTTAAGCTTCTTTCAGCAGTGCATTATCCGCATACAGAAAAATGCAAAGTTTTCGACTGCCGAGCTACTAAATCATCCAGATCCTAAGATCCGTTTGCTAGTAATTACACGAGGTCCATATAAATTGTTAAATTATTACAGTGCTACCAACTCTAACGCTTTTGCCAATTTTAACACGCACTGACTTCCATTTCCTCACACAAGGTCGTATCAGTCATTTGATGTTTAATACAATTTTTGAAAGATGGCTTAAATGTCTAACTGTTTCAGCATAAAGCATAACTTTTACAAAGCAACAGCTAGGGATGGGTTTTAACGGTATTACTACTTTTATCGCTACCACTTATCGTTTTGCTACTTTACGGTACTCTTATCTGTACTTTTTGCTGTCACACTTGTGATTGTCAAAACATCTGATTACATCAAATTTCATTACTTTTTAATTTAAGGAGAACCACGCCTTTAACTTTTGATCCAAACCAAATTCAATAAAAAACACATTATTATTAAATAATATTTAATTATATTTAATCTTTTTTCAAAAGTGCTCCATTACTGTATTTTTCACATTCTGAAATATGAATCACATACATGGCGTTGTTATGGTTCTGCCTCTTTTGGTCATGGTTTTCCGGGTTCTGGCAGAATTATGAAAGACCCGTGTGTTTAACGAGAGTCGCATGGCATTGTTTTGGCATGCCATGTGCTCTTTGTCTCTTCTCCTAACCCTGCCCTTTTGTTGTCCCGTCTGTCTCCCCATCATTGTTTCATTCCCCACACCTGCCCAGTGTCGTTTTTTCCCTTGTTATGTTTCCCTATTTAAAGCCCTTGTGTTTGCTGTCCCGCGTGGTTTGATTTGCTTACGTAATTTGCTCATGTTCCCTGTTCTATGTACTTTCTCCATTGTACCTTTTGCCTTGCCCTGCCCTGTTCTCAGTTTGTGTTTAAACTTTTTGATCCCCCTCATGGGAAATATTTTGTTTCCCTTTTTGAGGATTTGCTACCACTTACTCTTAGTGGGTTTTTGTTTTGATTAATTAAAGTGTTACCCTTTCCTTCAATCACTTTTTGACATTTAGGAGTGTTTTTGCTTGGGATTTATACTGAAAATCTGTACTTTATCGGTTTTGGTTCTAAATTATGAAAGACAGAAGTATTGATAAGTTCTTACGTAAATGTGTCATTTTTAATATATTACAGTGTCATTTTGTGTTAAAAGTAATATGATATTAAGTTAATAGCTATAATTCCTTCTTTTGAACATTAGTAAATACAAAACACAAAATGTATCAAATGTTTAGAAATTAACATGAAACACTTTACAGAGAAAGCACTTATAATAACCGTTCAACATTTTTCAGATTCTATAAGGTGTATGTAAACTGTAGTTCACTTTATAAATGCACTCGCGAACTTCCATAAGCAGTTCCCTTCTGAGGAATCCATGCCGCCATTTATAAGGGTTTTCCACTTTTCCAAGTGAACGAAGGAAGTTTACATGGACAGACCATCGATCACGTGATTCTGACCAAGGAAGCGAGTCGGCTTCTTATGTGCAATCCATCACTTATATGTGCCACAATGCAATATGACATTTAGACAAGTTTTATATGTTCTGCCCTTAGTGGGCACTTGGTAATGTAATCGATGACGTACAACTGAATCAACAAGAATGAGGGAAGTTAGCAAGTGAAATTTACACCGGAATGCAGTCTCAGACTATACATACATGTGCATCCTATATGTTTTCTGGGCCTCATCTTAAATCTTAAATAAAGATCTAAAACATTGTCCACATACACACAATTCACTCCATTTCACTCAGATATCGTTCACAAATCCGTCTAAAACTGTGACACTGAGCACTTCTCCTTTGCCGAGATAATCCATCCCACCCTAAAGGTGACATATCAAGATGCTGATTGGACAGCATGATTATGGTACAGGTGTGTCTTTGACAGGTCTGGGGGCTTAGGAAACCAGGCAGTATCTGGTGTGACCACCATTTGACTCATGCAGTGCAACACATCTCCTTCAAATAGAGTTGATCAGTTTGTCGTTTGTTACCTATGGAGGTTTGGTCCACTTCTCTTAAATGGCTGTGCGAAGTTGCTGGATATTGGCAGGAACTGGAACACGCTGTCGTAAACACAGATAAGCATCCCAAACATGTTCAATGGGTGAGACACTCGGTGAGTCTGTTGGTTATGCAAGAACTGGGATGTTTTCTGCTTCAAAGAAGGTGAGGTGAAATGAGGTGATGTTGTTGGATGAATGGCATCATGAAGGGAACACCTCTCCATACACCATGTGCCAGTTGCCAATGCTTGACAGTTTGTGCAGAAATTCTTTGGTTATACAAACCGATTGTTTCAGCAGTTGTCCAAGTTGCTTGGAAATGAACATGTTGGATGTGGACGACCTAGGCTGGTGTGGTTACACATCGTCTGCGGTTGTGACGCTGGTCTGATGTTCTGCCAAATTCTCTGACATGCCTTTGGAGACGGCTTACGGTAAATGTCATGAACGGACATTCCTGCTGTCAGCAAGACAATTGCATGCTCCCACAAACATGCGACATCTGTGGCTTTGGTCTGTTTGATACAACTGAAAATTCCAATGTGGCCTTTTATTGTAGCACCTCAGCTTTAATCATGCTGTCTACTCATCATCTTGATATGGCAAACCTGTGAGGTAAGGTTGATTATCTTGGCAAAGAAGAAGTGCTTACCATCACAGATTTAGACAGATTTGGGAACAAAGAAACGTTTTGCATTTATATATTTGTTAAATGTATATTTGAGATATCTAAAATTGCTGTTTTGTAAGGCAGGTTAAACAAGTAAGTACAATTAGTTTCTACTAGTAAAAATCATGATTCCAGAATTCTATTATTCAATTTTTACAAGTAATAAAAATTTTGGCCTGCCAAAGTTATTTCTAGTCACATTTACATTAGAGAGCTCTTTATTTGAAATTCTTACGATTAATAAAAGTTTTTGAGATCCCTTTATTCCATGTAATGTTAATTGGGTCATATACATATTCAGGCATGTATAAAAACTTGGCTGGAATATTTGTGGCTAACAGTCATAATGGATGAAGTACAAGGTGGAGGTGGGCTAAAGCAATAATCTGCCTTTGATTGTGATTTTAGTGCAATTTTCTGTGTAAGGCAAGAATTACAATGATCAGGGGATTCCAATATTTTGTCCACTACAAGGCAGATGGTTATTCCACGTCAACTGCCTACAGTCCCTTCAACTACCTACATTTACATTTACATGTAGGCATTTAGCAGACGTTTTTATCCAAAGCGACTTACAATAGTCGAGCAGAGAATGAAGTGGTGAATAGCAGATACAACAATAGGTGAACAAGTTCTACAACAATGTTACCAAGTTACACAGAACAAACAAAAACCTGAAAGTAGAACAAGTTTGTTTGTTTTTTTAAGATAGAGTGAGTAGGGTAGAAAAGAAGGTATGAAAAGAAGAAACTACCTGTTTTGTTCAGATGAGCATTCATTTCACCATTCATTTCACCATCTACTGGACTGGATAATGGAGATTAGCAGAAAGACACTTGAAAATAAAAATGATCCAAATATATTATCAAATTTTTCCATGCCTTGGCTTCTTATGTGTAATTCAGTACTTATATGTCCCACAATGCAATGTGACTGTGATATCACACAACACTGCCTCCACCGTGGCCTTCATTGTAGTTTTCAAGTAGGCCTTTCATTTAAACATATTTTATATGTTCCTCCATAAGTGGGCACTTGGTAATGTAATCAATGACGAACAACCGAGTCAACGAGACAGAGGGAAGTTAGCGAGTGAAGGGCATACAAATTTGGACTGGATTGCAGCCTTAGGCTATACTGATACACTGTAATGATCACTTTCCTCCCTTGTTGTTTATTTTAAAGCGTTACTGGAAGGTGCAAGTAAACTTAAGGTTAGTCTCATGTTTGTTGAATAGTGCTCACCTAAGATCAGCATTTAAAGAGTATTTAAATGTGTAACTGCGTTTTGTTCTCCCTTTTTCTTGGCAAAAGAGGGGCGAAGTCTGTTCAATTAATAATGTAATCATGTTATTGTGCTTACTCCTTATTTGTGATGAAGTAATTCCGTTTGAGTGCACTACGCTGTGTAATGCTGTGAAGTTTATTTTGTACTGCTAGAGTTTAATTTCTGTAATTTTGTATAGTTTTACGGTGATAAAGGATGTAGTATGGATCTGCAATATGGAGCATGTTGCATTAAGGTTCTGTAATGTAAAGGACTATAAATAATCACTGCATTATTGAAGTTATTGTACCCAGGCTTAATAAAACTGCAAACACCTGTCTAAACTCTTGGCCTCAAATTTTAGGATGACAAAGAAGCTGCTACGCATGCTCATACACATGTGTGTTTTGTTGTTTTATGTTTCTTGTCTTGTTTCTTGTTGTCTTGTTTCGCATTGAATTAAAAAATCTCCTTATAGCCTACAGGACCACCACAGGCTCAGCACCCAGCAACCTTCACTCGCTGATTCCCAGGTATACAGCCTCCAGATATCTGCGATCCGCCGTCATGCAACGTCTTGTGGTGCCGTCCCAGAAGGGTAAGAAATCACTTTTTCGCACCTACCCTGCAACAGTTCTCCAATGGTGGAACGATCTGCTTCTTACAACAGGTTTTGAGAACTTAGTCTCTATCTTTAAAAAAGCCTAAAAACTTATCTTTTCCGTCTACTGCTAACACACTAAAAAAAAACTCTTTCTTACCTACCCACTCTATATATCAAAAAAGAAAAAAGTATAACCCCCCAGTGGTTTTATATCGCCTTGTTTAACTTAGTAACCTTGTTGTAGCACTCATTTACCTATTGTTGTCTCTGCTATTTACTGCTTTATCGTGTCCTCGATTCGTTGTAAGTCGCTTTGAATAAAAGCATCTGCTAAATGCCTAAATGTAAATGTTGTTGGTCTTGTTCCACTTTCTCATGTTTACACTTCCCCCCCTGTCACCACACGCACTATGGCAAGCCATTCCTAATATGCGGAGAAGATATCTATTTTATATCGTCATAATGTACATTTGAGATATCTTCTATGCTGTTTTGTATGGCAAGCCAAATAAGTTCTTATTTATTCTCACATTTTTAGATTTAATCAGGATTTAGGATTTATAAACCTTGTTAAATAAGTCTTATTTTGAAATGTAAATACATTTTGTTTTGCGACTAATGAGTATGAGTATTTACAATTACATTTACATTTAGTCATGGTCAAAAGAGGTTTATTAGTGGTTTAGATAGAGTGAGGATTTCAAAAATGGTTTATTTGTTGGTAAGGTGCAAGCGGAATAGATGGGTTTCAGGTGGTTTTTAAGTATGGAGACAGAGCAAGATTGATCCACCAGCGTGGAACTGATCCATACTGATCCACGCATGAAGGTGCGTAAGAGTGATATCTTATCTTTTTGGTTTGGCATCACCAGACCTCGATCATTGGCTGAGCACAGGGATACGTAAATCTTGCACATAAATCTGTATCAGCGAATGCAGGTATGGGGTTGCTAAACCAGTGGTGGTCTTGCAGGCAACGAGAAAAGCTTTGAACTCTTTGCGAGCGTCTGTAGGGAGCCAGTGTAACTTGATGAACAGAGTTGTGATGTGCGCTCTTTTTGGTTGGTTGAAGACCATCTATGCCACTGCATTCTGCATCATCTGCAAAGGTTTTGTAGTGGAGGTCGGCAGTCCAGCAAGTACAGCATTGCAGTAGTCCAGCTTAGGCAGGACTAGAACCTGCACTTGGGTTTACTTGTAAAAAAAACTATTATAGAGCTCTCTTACTGGAATTGTTCATGGAAATAATTAAATTGGTGAGCTTTGTGATTTTTTTTGTTTTTTTACGAATAACAATTCAATTACAATAACTCTAATTCAATTGTTGCTAATAAGACTACATTTGCAAATCTCTCCAATTTCAAAATAGAAATGTGATCTGCAACAATTGAATTAAAAAGCTCTGCAGTACAATTTAAACAAGTAAGTATTTAATTACATAGATATTTTAATGGAAATATTACTAGGAAGTATGTATGCTCTGTATGCTCTTTAATAGTAGTTGTTACTGGTGAAAATTAATTGAATTATAGAGCTCTGCAATCAATTTGTTACTAGAAGAAACTCATTCTTGATATCAAGAAGTCTGTTCATTTTTGCTTGTAAAAATGGCATTTTTGATTTCAAAATAAAAGCAAATTTGGCCTGCCATAGACACGTCAATTTAAGATATCTCTAATGTCATTGCAGAAATCTGAAAAAGAGTTTTGACTAGTCTAGCATATTTGAAAATGTTTTTTCCACAACGCATTTAATGCATTTTAATAGCTTTCTGTAAATTACATAATTTCCCCAGACCTATACATTTTGGAAATATTCAATTGATCCTGTAAAAATTGTGTTTTGACTCAGTCTGAATGTGTTAAACAATGATGTTAAATAAGAAAACAAAACATTAGATTATACTCTAAAGATTATGTTTTCCAAAATGCTACAAATGCATATCTTTTGTTTAAAAACTGTTGGTTTAGGTATTGCAAAAAAACTTTATAAATGCCAATTTATTAGGAAGATCAGACCTTTCCTCTTAGAACTCATGTAGGAGGTAGATTGGGACAATCATATCTGAGTGAAAAGGTGAAACACCCAGTGATCCTGCCAAAGGACATCCACAAAGTTACATTTATTTTGGCTCATTATCACGCCAAGGTCTGTCATCAGGGAAGAAATCTGACAAGTTCAGAGCAAGTGGATTTTTGGTTGTTAACAGCAGGAGATCAGTTGCTTAATTGATTCATAAATATGTTTGATGCAATAAACTCAGACGGCCAACAGCGCAGCAGCAAATGGCTGAGCCGCCGATGGAGAGGTTGAAGCCTCTGTGCCTTTCCTCTATCTGGACATGGATTGCTTTGGTCAGTTTGTGTTGAGAGGTTGGGTAAGGTGTACAAGAGGTATAGAATCACATGCCACTCATCATGAGTGCTTCACATCAAAATGCTTGAAGATCTATAAACTGACGTATTTTGCAATGCCCTGAGATGCTTCATCAGTTTAAGAGGTGCCGTCATTAACTCTTCTGTGATTACGGGACGAATTTCGTTTGGGCTGCAAATGAGTTCAGAAATGCGCTGTCAGAATGAGATGTCAAGACTCTTGAGATGTTTCTCAACAAAAGCCAATGTGAATTTGTCTTCAATGGTCTGGGAACCCCAGATACATTACGTTTGCAGAGGCAATGGCTATAATAAACCATCAACAATTTACAATAGATGGAATAAATTATCCCAAGTCTCCAGAACCTTGCATCAGACATCCTTTAAAGAGTAGTTTGTCAATGCGCTATACATTCCAATGCAATGGTCCTTCATACTGAAATCATGTATGACATATTCAATGTTCTCAATATGATTCAACATGATTGGTGGGAGTGTAATGACAAGGAAACTTAAGAACAAGAGAAGAAAACAGTCTCATGTGTGATGTATAGTGCTCACCTCAGAACAGTATTTAAAGATTGTTTAATTGTGTAACTGTGTTTAATGCCCCCTTTTTCTTGGCAAAAGTGGGACGATGTACATTAAATTCATTATGTATTTCATGTTAATGTGTTTACTCCTTATTTGTGATAAAGTTGTGGACCACGCACTGTAACGCTGTGAAGTTTATTTTGTTACATATTTTGGATGCCAAAGCGGCCGCAACACATGCTCATACAAATGTATATTATTTTGTCGTGTCTATATGTCTTGTCTTGTTTCTTGTTGCTCTTGTTCCATTGTTTCATGTTAACCTTCCCGACTTGTTTGGCACCACACCCAGTACGGTTACCAATGTTATTTTAGCTAGTCATAATGTACATCTGAGATATCTACAATACTGTTTTGTATGGCAGGCCAAATTAGTTCTTATTTATTCTCAGGATAAAATTGTTCAACAATTCAATTTTAACTAGTAAAACGAGTTTCAGAGCTTTTCAATTAATTTTTACTACTAACGACAATGATTACATATGACTGATATTCATTATCTTAATGGTGCCATATAATATTCAGATATTCAAAAAATATTTTAAAATTATTCACTTCCACTTCCTGTAGTGTTCTCCTCAGCGTACATTTAAACATCTACAGGACTGGATGATGGAGTTTTGCAGCAAAACAGTATAGTGCTGGAAACTTGAAATAAACATGAAACATATCAAAATTTATATTTCAAATTTTTTCATGCATAAACTGTGGTGTATAAATATGTACATTATCATATTACATATTAATGTAACTGTTTTTTGTCCGAAATTATTTCCTTTGAGCAACCAACCCTTGTGAGTTATTTAAATTCATACTTTTAGTTTTTTTCAGGATTAAGGATAATATGAACCAAGTTAAATAAGGCTTTAATTTTGAAATGTACTACCAAAGGCGGGAAGAAGCGCGAGTGAGAAAATATAATCTGTTTTGCATCTCATGAGTTCGAGTATTTACATTTACAAATGAGAATTTACATTTACAAATGAGGTTTACAAAGAAGCATTTAGAACAAGAGGTAACAAAGCAGTAAAGTAATATAATGCCAGTCTTACGAATAAAACACAACATACGTACCATATGCTGTGTATTATCTCATTTTATTTTTGATAGAAAAAGTGAGGATGTCAAAAAGGTTTTTGTGTGGGTTAGATACAAGCGGAAAAGATGGGTTTTAAGGCAGTTCGTGACGTGACATGTGGCCGAGTAGGGTGTCCTATACTTGAATGTTGTGTTCTGCTGTTAACCCATCCAAGTGCACACACACAAACACACACACACACACACACACACACACACACACACACACTGTGAACACACACCTGGAGCAATGGGCAGCCATGCAGTTGGGGGTAACGGTGCAGTGCCTAAGGCACTCATCTCAGTCCTGGTATCCCCGCTGGTTCTGAGTACAAGCCAGTGACCTTGGGATAATGAGTCCAATACTCAAACCACCAGGCCACGACTGCCCACGACTCGCAGTCTCCAGTGTTGTCACAGAAAGATTGATGCACCATCGTGGAACTGATCCATAGAAGGTGCGTAAGAGTGATATCTTATCTTTTTAAGTTGGCATCACCAGACCTCGATCATTGGCTTGTTTATCAGATTATTAATGCATTTACGCCTGTTTATCAGTTTATTTATGCATTTACACCTGTTTATCAGTTTATTAATGCATCTACACCTGTTTATCAGTTTATAAATGCATTTACACCTGTTTATCAGTTTATTTATGCATTTACACCTGTTTATCAGATTATTTATGCATTTACACCTGTTTATCAGTTTATTGATGCATTTACGCCTGTATATCAGTTTATTAATGCATTTACGCCTGTTTATCAGTTTATCAATGCATTTACACCTGTTTATCAGTTTATTGATGCATTTACACCTGTTTATCAGTTTATTGATGCATTTACACCTGTTTATCAGTTGATTTATGCATTTACACCTGTTTATCAGTTTATTTATGCATTTACACCTGTTTATCAGATTATTTATGCATTTACACCTGTTTATCAGTTTATTAAGGCATTTACACCTGTTTATCAGTTTATTGATGCATTTACACCTGTTTATCAGTTTACCAATGCATTTACACCTGTTTATCAGTTTATTTATGCATTTACACCTGTTTATCAGTTTATTTATGCATTTACAACTGTTTATCAGTTTATTTATGCATTTACATCTGTTTATCAGTTTATTTATGCATTTACACCTGTTTATCAGTTTATTTATGCATTTACACCTGTTTATCAGTTTATTATCAATGTATTTACACCTGTTTATCAGTTTATTAATGCATTTACACCTGTTTATCAGTTTATCAATGTATTTACACCTGTTTATCAGTTTATCAATGCATTTACACCTGTTTATCAGTTTATTAAGGCATTTACACCTGTTTATCAGTTTATCAATGCATTTACACCTGTTAATGTAACTGCTTTTGTCCGAAATTATTTCCTTTGAGCAACCAACCCTTGTGAGTTATTTAAATTCATACTTTTAGTTTTTTTCAGGATTAAGGATAATATGAACCAAGTTAAATAAGGCTTTAATTTTGAAATGTACTATCAAAGGCGGGAAGAAGCGCGAGTGAGAAAATATAATCTGTTTTGCATCTCATGAGTTCGAGTATTTACATTTACAAATGAGAATTTACATTTACAAATGAGGTTTACAAAGAAGCATTTAGAACAAGAGGTAACAAAGCAGTAAAGTAATATAATGCCAGTCTTACGAATAAAACACAACATACGTACCATATGCTGTGTATTATCTCATTTTATTTTTGATAGAAAAAGTGAGGATGTCAAAAAGGTTTTTGTGTGGGTTAGATACAAGCGGAAAAGATGGGTTTTAAGGCAGTTCGTGACGTGACATGTGGCCGAGTAGGGTGTCCTATACTTGAATTGATGCATTTACACCTGTTTATCAGTTTATTTATGCATTTACACCTGTTTATCAGATTATTTATGCATTTACGCCTGTTTATCAGTTTATCAATGCATTTACACCTGTTTATCAGTTTATTGATGCATTTACACCTGTTTATCAGTTTATTTATGCATTTACACCTGTTTATCAGTTTATTAATGCATTTACACCTGTTTATCAGATTATTTATGCATTTACACCCGTTTATCAGTTTATTAAGGCATTTACACCTGTTTATCAGGTTATTGATGCATTTACACCTGTTTATCAGTTTATCAATGCATTTACACCTGTTTATCAGTTTATCAATGCACTTACACTTGTTTATCAGTTTATTGATGCATTTACACCTGTTTATCAGTTTATTTATGCATTTACACCTGTTTATCAGTTTATTTATGCATTTACACCTGTTTATCAGTTTATTTATGCCTTTACACCTGTTTATCAGTTTATTAATGCATTTACACCTGTTTATCAGTTTATTTATGCATTTACACCTGTTTATCAGTTTATTAAGGCATTTACACCTGTTCATCAGTTTATTTATGCATTTACACCTGTTTATCAGTTTATTTATGCACTTACACCTGTTTATCAGTTTATTTATGCATTTACACCTGTTTATCAGTTTATTTATGCATTTACAACTGTTTATCAGTTTATTTATGCATTTACACCTGTTTATCAATTTATTTATGCATTTACACCTGTTTATCAGTTTATTTATGCATTTACACCTGTTTATCAGTTTATTTATGCCTTTGCACCTGTTTATCAGTTTATTAATGCATTTACACCTGTTTATCAGTTTATTAATGCATTTACACCTGTTTATCAGTTTATCAATGTATTTACACCTGTTTATCAGTTTATCAATGCATTTACACCTGTTTATCAGTTTATTAATGCATTTACACCTGTTTATCAGTTTATCAATGCATTTACACCTGTTTATCAGTTTATTTATGCATTTACACCTGTTTATCAGTTTATCAATGCATTTACACCTGTTTATCAGTTTATTAATGCATTTACACCTGTTTATCAGTTTATCAATGCATTTACAACTGTTTATCAGTTTATTTATGCATTTACACCTGTTTATCATTTTATCAATGCATTTACACCTGTTTATCAGTTTATTAATGCATTTACACCTGTTTATCAGTTTATTTATGCATTTACACCTGTTTATCAGTTTATCAATGCATTTACACCTGTTTATCAGTTTATCGATGCATTTACAACTGTTTATCAGTTTATTTATGCATTTACACCTGTTTATCATTTTATCAATGCATTTACACCTGTTTATCAGTTTATCAATGCATTTACACCTGTTTATCAGTTTATTAATGCATTTACACCTGTTTATCAGTTTATTAATGCATTTACACCTGTTTATCAGTTTATTAATGCATTTACACCTGTTTATCAGTTTATTTATGCATTTACACCTGTTTATCAGTTTATTAATGCATTTAAACCTGTTAATCCAGCAGATGTCAGTCTTCCCATTTTTAGTACTGTCCAAATCTGTATTAACTATGCCTTGACACTTAGTTGAAAACAATATTTTTGTATATGTTGTATATTCTTGACAAGTTCAAATGGTCCAATCCTAGCATTTAAACTTTGCATGCTTGTAATGTTTTTACTTCTTGAAAATAAACATTTTGGATAAATAATTGCCACTCCACAATCGGACAAAATAAAAACTATCAATACCAAATATTTTACACAAGACTGGTATAAACAAATAGTCAGTGCAGAGAACAATCTTTCTTTTTTATTAATAGCGGTTAAAAGAACGAAAAAAATCACGAATTCTAACAGATATCCAGATATTCTGTTTGGAGCTGTTCATGGGGTTGTATTCATCCCTGTGTTCCTCACTTTTTTTGGCATTTGTGGCCGGATGTCTCGAACCAAACCTGACAGAAATACACAATGTGAAATGCAATCTGAAAATAGCAATAGTACAGCCTGGCAAGTATCAACAGTACTGAGAAATGGTATGAAGAATAAAGGTTTTGTTGATCCTGACTGTTACTGAGTAATTTTATATTTTTACAAAATTGCACACATGATTCATTGTGTACAAAAACTTTAAACACCATATTTGTTCAATTGATTTAAATATATCTAAGAATATGAGTATGTTGTGACATTGTTATTTTAATGGTTCAACTGTTGGTAATGTAATGTTATTTTTGTTGTATTTGGCATTATTCACCTTTTATGTTGATTATAAATTGATTATGAATTTGACTCTGTATATGATATATTATGTTTAATAATACTTCTGTCTTCAAAAAACTCCTAAAAACTCATCTTTTCCGGCTACACCTAACTCACTAACTTACTTCTTTTCTATATAGCCAGAGTCTGATTACTAATAAAAGAAGAACAACTAAAACAAAAGGAGGATAGTGTGTTTGTTATTCAACCATAACATACTTGCTTGTAACATTATAGGCTCTAACCTTTTTGTATCTTTTTTACAATTTTGTGAGATATAATTTAAAACATCAAGCTTGTTTTTCAAATTAGAAAGTGATGGTTTGAAATCAGACCACTTTATTTTATGATTGTGTTTGTATTCCCAATAAAATTCACAAGTGAGTTAGGGATGTGACATATAGTGAGGTGAGCCAAACTCAGAATTGGTGTTCAGCATTTAATCCATCCCAGTACACACACACAGTTAATGAACACACACACACTGTGAACACACACCCGGAGCAGTGGGCAGCCATTTATGCTGCTGCGCCCGGGGAGCAGTTGTGGGATCCAATGTTACCTTTATGTATAAAGTGATTTGACATCTGAATATGGTGACCCATACTCAGAATTCGTGCTCTGCATTAAACACATTCAATGCGCACACACATAGTAGTCAACACACACACACCAACCCCGAACACACACCCGGAGCACTGAATACACAGGCCAAGTGTGAACACACAAACAATGTGTGAACACACATCCAGATAAGTCAACACACACACCAAGTGTGAACACACACCCTGAGCAGTGAACACACACACACACACACACACACACACACACACACACACACACACACACACACACACATCCAGAGCAGTGAACACACACACATACACCCGGAGCATTGAAAACACACACACCAAGTGTGAACACACACCTGGAGCAGTGAATATACACACCAACCCTGAACACACACCCAGAGTAGTGAACAAAAACGTCTAGGTTACTATTGTAACCCCGGTTCCCTGATGGAGGGAACGAGACGTTGTGTCGGAGAACGACAGGATGGGGTTCGCTCCTGAGAACCAATCAACTCCGACTATATTAAAAAGGCCAATGGGAATTGGCGAATGAAATTTGCATGCCGGGCCCCGCCCCGGACATCCGGGTATAAAACGGGAGCCGGCGTGCTCATTCATTACCTTTTGTGCTGAGGAACGTGAGGATGATCCACGACCGTTGCAGCGGGCGGCACAGCGGTGTGGCATGAAGGACACAACGTCTCGTTCCCTCCATCAGGGAACCGGGGTTACAATAGTAACCTAGACGTTCCCTTTCTGTCGGTCTCTCGACGTTGTGTCGGAGAACGACAGGATGGGGTTCCAATGTAACACGCCACATCGCCGTGCCGTGTCACGATCTCCAGCGGAGCTACCTTGACTGACTCTAGTGCGTCATAGGTGTGAGCTTCTACACGAGAGCGTAACCTACCAGTGGAGAAATGGTAAGACGTCCAGAGCTTTGAGAAAAGATAAGAGGTACTTTACCACCGGTCTCTTTGGGGCGCTGGCCTTCTATCACCGCAGCGAGATAGCCGCCCGACCGCTAACTGCACCGGGAAACGCGGCCCCTTCAAGGAGGGAGTGCGTTACGGAGGCCACATCCTGCCGTAGGGAGGTTAATATGTGGAAATATGCCAATGGTCTCACCTGAAAAGGGAAGATGACTCATGGAGGTATAGTGTGCATTGCTTACCCTTGTGGGTAGCACCACGTGAGAGGAGGTCACGCATTCGCCTGAGTAGGAGAATTTTGGTGAAGGAATTACGTCGGCCGGGGCCACCCCTGATGGGGGAGCCACTACGTACGGAGCACAGCTGGAAAAAGGGGTTTACCTAGAGGGACAACAGCACCGATGTTCCAGCCTAGTCAACAGGGCCGCTCCGCCCAGCCCGTGACCGTAAGGTGCTAAATGATGGATAGGTGACCTGTACTTCCTGCCAGGGAAGCAGAGAGGCCGAATAGGCACGGCACTTACCTAAAAAAGGTAAGAAGGCCTTTCGCAGGCGTACGCCCGGTTGGCCATTAGCTCTATCTGCGTAGGACCCGAGCTAATACCGGTTCCACCCTGAGGTTGTAGAACCTCGCAAAGGTGTTGGGCGTAGCCCAACCCGCAGCTGTGCAGATGTCTGCCAGAGAGGCTCCCTGAGCCACTGCCCACGAGGAGGCAACGCCTCTGGTAGAGTGAGTTCTCACTGCAAGTGGGCAGGGTAGGTTCTGGCATCGGTAAGCCATGGAAATGGCATCTACGATCCAATGTGCCAGTCTCTGTTTGGAGACAGCCCTCCTCTTTGCTGACCTCCATAACAAACAAACAGCTGCTCAGAGCAGCTGAAGCTCTGCGTGCGGTTTAGGTAGAGTCTAATGCTCGTACCAGACACAACACGGACGGGGTTGGGTCTTCCTCCCCTGTGGGGAGCGCCTGCAGGTTCACTACCTGGTCCCGAAAAGGTATGGTAGGAACTTTGGGTACGTAGTCGAACCGGGGTCTCAGGATGACGTGAGATTAATTCGGTCCGAACTGTAGGCACTCTTTGGATGCGAAGGATATTTGTAGGTCCCCTACCCTCTTGGGGTGAGCTCTACTAGGAGTCCTGTCTTCCCAGAACAGACTCTACTAGGGGCTCAACAGTGGTCTCGGAAAGGCCCGTTAGGACCCCGTCGAGATCCCAAGAGGGTATGGAGCGTGGACGCGATGGATTAACCCATCTTGCATCCTTGACCTGGTGACCATGCTATGCTGCTCAAGAATACTTACCTTTCACCAACTCGTGGTGTGTGGCAGCACTGCACTGGTCAAACATCCTCCAGGCTCTTCACCATGTGAGGAGCACCAGGACCAGAAGACACACCACTTTGCGGCGTACAGACGCCTCGTGGCAGATGTTCTCGCCTAAACGATCGTCCCCGCCACCGTCGGGGTTACTCGTTCAGGATCTCCTCGTCCCGTCCAGGGACCAGACCTGCAGAGGTCAGGTCGCGGGTGCCACACCGTACCCTTCCCCTGAGACAGACGGATCTTCCCTAGGGGAATGGGCTAGGGGGGAGCTATTGCTAGAGAACTAGCTCTGCAAACCAAGCCTGGCTGGGCCAGTAGGACCTGGTGTTCCTCATCCCTGCCCTTGCACGGGACCGGTGCAAGAAAGCTCACTGGGGGGAAGTGGAACTTCCACTTGTCCCGGGGCCGGCTGTGCGCCGGAGCATCCCTGTCGAGGAAACCCTCGGTCAAGGGGTATCTCAGACGGCGACGGGTGTTGTCCGACGAAGCAACCAGGACCACCTGTGCCTGGTCGGACTGTTCCCACACCAGCCGGATCATCCCGGGGTGGAGTCGCCATTCCTCTTGGGGCAGCATCTGATAAGAGAGCACGTTGGCTCTCTGGGTCAGATAGCCCTGGATAAATATGGCGCGCAGGGTCCTACTCACTGCTAACTCCACAGGAGGGGGTGTCGGGCAAGTTGGGACATTCGGCGCGAGCATACCGCCCCTAGGCGGTAAGTATATGCTACAGCTGCCGTGTTGTCTAAGCGGATTTCCACATGCTTGCCTCCCATTAGAGGTAGAGACCTCCTGAGGGTGAGCATGACCGCTACCAACTCCAGACCACTGACGTGTCGGTACAATCGGGGACCCGTCCATCGACCCGAAACTGTATGCCCGTTGCACACTGCTCCCTAACCCAACAGGGAGGCGTCGGTTGTCACCACAACGCGCCTCGGAACCTGGCCGAGGGATCTTACCACTCGTAAAAGGGTCCTGAAAGACCATGGGACTAGGGTGCTCCAACACTGAGGCGTAATGGCAATCCGCCTGGTGTCCGTGTGCCACGCACTCCTCGGGACGCAACTCTGAAGCCACTGCCTGCGTGGTCGCGTGTGCATCAACCCAAGCGGGCGGACCCTGGTTGGGGATGCCGTATGCCCCAGGAGCCTCTGGGAGTTCCCCAGGGCGACCACTGGACGCCTGAGTTACTCAGACATAGCAGTAAGGCTTGGGCACGTTCTACCGTGAGTCGTGCAAACCTGGTGACAGAGTCTCGTCCCATCCCAAGAAGAGAGATGCTCTTTTCTCGGTTGACCCTTAAACCCAATCGGCTTGGGTGCTGAGGCACCAGGTCCCTGTGTGTACACACTAGATCTCGCTAGTGAGCCTAGGTAGGCCAACCGCTGAGATAGTTCAGTACATGCACGCTCCATCCTCTCAGGAGGGCAAGTGCGGCTTCCGCGACTTCCGTGAAGACGCGGGAATGTAGGGACAGTCCGAAGGGCAGGACCCCATACTGGTACGCCCGCTCTCCGAGGGCTCACCGTAAGAACGGTCTGTGCCGAGGAAGTAGCGAGACGTGGGAGTACGTGTCCTTTAGGTCGGTTGCCACGAACCATTCCTCGTATCTGACAGCTTTGAGGATGCGCTTCTGTGTTAGCATTCTGACCGGCAGTCTTTGAAGACACTGGTTCAGTAATGCAAGTCCAGAATTAGTTGCCGCCCTCCACCTCTCACGGGGATGATGAAGTGCGGGCTGTGGGAGCCCGACGACATCTCGGCTATGGGTACGGGGCCGATCGCTTCTTTTGCCAAAAGAGCCGCGACCTCTACCGAAGGACGGTGGAATCTTTCCCTCGTAGCGAGGTGAATAGGATTCCCCGAAACTTGGGAGGTTGTTGTGCGAACTGAATCGCATAGCCGAGACGGATCGTTCTGTCTGGTTACCGCCCCGGTCCGAGCATAATTCATGCATACGGTAGTCGGGAAAACGAAACGAGAGGAACGATCTCCCTCACCATTCCCCTGGAGGGGGGTTCTGTGGCTCTCAGGACGGCTGCTTCGTCTTAGGGCGGAAGCCCTGGAAGCTTGCTGTCCCGAGTACTTACCTGCTCTTGGGGGCTGCCGAATAGCACACCGTCCGACCGAGAGTGTGTCTAGTTGCGGCGCCGCTGCTGTCACGCAACGTCGAGTCTCAACACAACGTCGAGTCAGATTGACGCAACGTCGAGTCGGACTGACGCAACGTCTTGTAACCGTGCACCGTCGCTTAGAGAGTGCTTTTCAACGGTTGTGTTATAAACCCAGGGGAGGAAACTGCTCCTTTGTGAGAGGGTGGGCACCAGGCCCTGAAAGGGGCCCGGCACGAGTTGGGACGTGGCAGGAACGTCCCGCTCCGGCCACTTTGGAGATGGTATCCCCAGGACCGGGCGTGATGGTGTTTCCTCCGCTGGGTGCCTCCCGTCATGATCGCCTCCCACGCTTCCTACGAGGTGGGTGCTGACGGGGGGGCGTCGCTCTCCTCCGATTCGCCGTTCTCGGTTCGGTTGGGAGGGGCGAGGCTGTCTGGGGGCAGACTGAGCACGGAGCCTGGGCGGCCCGGAGGCTGCCCGGCTACGACGTGGGAGGATATGCCTGATAGCCTCCGTCTGCCTCTGCACGGCGGAGAACTGCTGCGAGAAGTCCTCCACCGTGTCTCCAAACAGCCCACCTTGCGCAATGGGGGCATCGAGAAAGCGAACCTTCTCGGCCTCCCGCATTTGCGCAAGGTTGAGCCAGAGATGTCTCTCCTGGACCACCAAAGTGGACATCGTCCGACCCAGGGCACGCGCCGTAACCTTAGTGGCCCGAAGGGCCAGGTCAGTCGCAGTGCGCAGCTCCTGCAGAACTGCGGGGTCGGAACTTCCCTCGTCCAGCTCCTTGAGTGCCTTGGCCTGGTGGACCTGCAGGATAGCCATGGCATGGAGCGAAGAAGCAGCTTCTCCAGCGGCAGTGTAAGCTCTTGACCCGAGAGTCGAAGAAAACTTACACGCCCTGGATGGGAGCCGTGGTCGACCTCTCCAAGTGGACGCGGCCTGTACCGCAACAGCCCGCTCCACCTGGGGTATGTCGACATAGCCCCTGACTGCTCCCCCATCGAGGGAAGTGAGGGCAGAGGAAACCGTCTGCCGTGTACGCGCCGAGAACGGCGCATTCCACGACTTCGTAATCTCCTCGTGCACTTCCGGGAAGAATGGCACTGGAGCCGAACGTGGCTTAGAGCCCTGTCCGGACCCCAGGTACCATGCATCCAGCCGCGAGTGCTGGGGTGACGGCGGGGCCGCGCACTGAAGCCCAATGCTCGCGGCGGCCCGGGAAAGCATGGCCGCCATCTCCGGATCCGGATCATCCCGAGACTTACCCGTCAGAGACGGAAGCTCTAGGGCGTCATCCGGATCTGAATCCAGCAGGGCGCCCTCCGATGCCGCGACTGACAATTCGTCCTCATCCCGTAGGGAAGCAAGAGACGGCGTACCACCTCTTGCCGACGGGGTTGACGAGCGTGCAGAGATATGGAAGTTCCGCGAGCCGGAGGCTGACGGGGTGACATCCATAAAACCCTCATAATCACTAACGCCGCTCGCTGAGGCTGTTGACCGTGCCGTAGCCGCAGTCAATGAACCAAAGGGAGCTGACGAAGTGGTGGCTCGCTTTCCTGGGAAAGAAGCCACCCGTGACCGCAACGTCTTAATCGACATCTGCTCGCAGTGCGGGCAGGTCGGTCCCATGAACGCCGCTTCAGCGTGTTGGAGACCCAAACACGAGATGCAAGCGCTATGGGTGTCCCCGTCTAGGACGAATCTGCCGCAACCCAGGGAGCAGCTGTGAGCCATGAGGCAACACGCTGCTTAGAAATTGCTCTTTTATTTAGAAAAAAGAAGAATTCCAGACACTCTCTGCCTTCTGCCGAAACGCACAGGGGAGCCTTGAAGAGGGACAGTCCACTGCAATCGCGTCGTCACACCAGCAGGAAGATCGTCAGAAGTTGATTTCAGCATCAGACTGGAAGTCATCCGCAGGTTCCGAAGAACAAAAAGGTAATGAATGAGCACGCCGGCTCCCGTTTTATACCCGGATGTCCGGGGCGGGGCCCGGCATGCAAATTTCATTCGCCAATTCCCATTGGCCTTTTTAATATAGTCGGAGTTGATTGGTTCTCAGGAGCGAACCCCATCCTGTCGTTCTCCGACACAACGTCGAGAGACCGACAGAAAGGGAACACCATGAGCGAACACACACCAAATGTGAACATACCCAAAGTGAACACACGCACCAAGTGTGAACACACACCCGGAACAGTGAACACACACACCAAGTCTGAACACACACACACCTGTTGCAGTGAACACACACCTATAGCAGTGAACGCACACACCAAGTGTGAACACACACCTGTAGCAGTGAACACACACACACACATACACACACACACACACACACACACACACACACACACACACACACACACACACACACATACTGGTTTAGCTATATTAGTGAGGACTTTGACAGACCTGGGGCCTCATTTATAAAGCTTGCGTACGCACAAAACGGAGCTGAAAACATGCGTACGCCAGTTCCTGCGCAAAAGTTGAGATTTATAAAGAAAAACTTGACGTGAAAATATGCGCACCTACACGCAAACTCTGACCCATGCGTACGCACATTCACAAGACAAAGCAGTTTGGCGACACTGATAGGGAGTTGAGGAACTGACTCGGATGAAGGGAATTAACCCTTTGAATTAATTTCCTTTGACATATTTCAATATTTACAATATTTACCAGTTGCTCATAGGTCCTGGTTACAACAAAAAATACAAATAACATTAAATCGCCATTATAGGTCCTAAAGATACATACATGCATGTTTAGTTTAAAGACATAAAAGCAACTATGTGTTGAAAGTACGTAAATGTACTTTCACTTCCAGTCTTAAATGGATGTATGCCTATCACTCATTATGTGATTAATGTGATAAGTTGTAATTTATTAAATATTTTATTTATTAAAAATATTCGGAGGGACCCACAACACCAGCATGAAGAGCCTGACCCCCCCCTCCCGAACTAGAAGGACATCATCAGGGAGCAAGACTCCGTCAGGGAGTAATGCGCCGTTTGTGAAGAACAACAGTGCAAAGGTTCATTTTTAAACAAGATCCTTTAATGAAGATGCAATGTCACCGCACAACCCTTATTTGCTTAAGCTCATCTGCGATGAGAGTAATTGCATTAATGGGGTCTGCAGAACAGCCTCAGTCTGCACCCGTCCACTTCCAGCCGTGTGTATGGCACGGGACTCCCGCGCCTGTGCTGGGGACCTCGGGGAACTCCAGAGACCCCGCAGACTCTGCGCTGCAAGAATAAAAACTAAACCAATTGTGTGATTTATTTTATTTAATTGAGCACGCCAGCAATAAAGTTATTTACCAGGTTCCCCTGTATCAGCACATGTGTGTCTCTCTCTCTCAGACACAAGGCCACACACACTGGTGTCTCTCTCTCTCAGACACAATGCCACACACACTGGGTTGGCAGAGAATCGGGGGCACCTTTGCCCTCACCAGTCGCCCACACATTCTGTCAGTGAGAGACAAACCGTTTCTTTATTCCCATCTTAAGATCGGAACACTTCTCTTTTATATCTGGATCGGTTCTGTTTACCGCAGCAGTGATGTGTCCACACTCTGAATATTAATTTTATTAGTAATTCCACCAAATAAAATAACCTTTCTTTCATCCACCTCACTCACAAGAAACTCTAGTTCTGCCTTGATAGTTCCGTCTTTTTAATATGCACGGCCACTGAGCTCATTTGCATTGTCTATATATGGTTAAATGTGGGCGGATAGAGGGCGGTACAAGAGATTTTTTTGCGTGCGCAGATTATCCGCTAGGTTGTGATTTATAAAGTGAAAATTGCGTGCAGGTGTGCGTACGCATGGTTTTATAAATCTGAATATTTTTTTGCGTACGCTCTTTTTGGCTTTTGTGCGTACGTAGAGTTTTAGTAAGGATCCTACGCACACTTTTATAAATGAGGCCCCTGAGCAGTACTGAGGACCAGGCTTTCTAAAGCACTTAGAGACAAACAAATGCCACAGATCACCATTAGAGGTCTCTAGGCACAGGTAATTCACTTTGGATATTTAAAACATACAAACAAAGAAAAACAAAACACACATTTGAAAAAACATCCGACTTGTGAGACCCTTCTGTTGCTAGGTAGAAATATAGCCCATTTTAAATGTGGAGATCATACAATACATATACAAATGTTTATCAGTACAAAATTTTATCAAATGTGAATGGTCATTTTTATTTGATGAAAAATGTTTAAAATAAAACGTGTTTTTAAAGGAGAAAGTCTTTTTTAAGTTGACGTTGCCATGGAAACAACAATTGTGCAAAGCAATTGATGTCGATGTGTCTCTCTATAAATTAATACAAGTGAAGTAAAATTATTTATTTTCCCAAACCAATACTTTTAGACTATACATTTGTTAATGTTAATGTCTATTAATGTTCATTAATGTTTTTAATAAACAAATATATTGAGAAATCATAAGGTACTTCAGGATTTTAATACATTTAATTGTACTTTATATAGTTCTGGTGAAATTACCTCAATTTTGTTAAGATTATGTGCCAACTTGACAGGAATAAGATAGAGTTCTTTAGTAGATTTTGTTTATCATTATAATTATCTAAATAGAATTATGTTTAAATGTTTCAAGTATAATGTAAGCTCATAAAAGCTGATCCAAATTAACTTGGCTGATTTACTTGATCCAAATTTACAGTAAAACTATATAAAATCTTAAAATTCTATGTAAAATAGCTGAATTTTTAGCATTTTACATTACGTTAACTACTATAGACTAAATAGAAAATCCCTTCCTGTCAGAATTTTGAGTCAATTGTGTACACAAAAACAATATTTTTTATTCTGTATGGGAAAACTGCCCATTTGTTTGTTGACTGTCACAAGACAAGACTCTCAGATCACAACCTCTAGACACTGAGGCCAGACAGTCAACACAGAAACAATGTAAAAAAAACTAAACAGGAATGAAATAATTACAAATGCATTGTAACAGATACTAACAAGTCTGGCCGACTTAACAGAAACTATGAAAATATGAAAAAAACTGTTAACAAAGTGAATATATAAACCATATATTGAGTCCATATATTGAAACTAACGAGCACTTACTTCCACTTGAGTTGGTGCAAGGGTCATCCTGAAAAGGGAAATGTAAGTGTAGAGCAAATACTCTATATTTTAAACCAAATAAAGTGCACGCTGTATCAAAAAAGGAAATGAAGTAAAGTGCGTTAAAGTTTAAACAAAGTATAAAAAAATTCTGCAACAAATGAAAAATTTAACATGCTCAGTGCTTTTTGACAGTATTCCTGCAAGCAGCTAGTTTCCTCTTCATACTCTGAAGATTGTTGTGAACAAAGTTTTTAACATCATGCCATGATCTTGATCTAAGTATTGGATTGGCATCTAGACATGACTGGCATTCTGCCTTTCCAGGAACTTTTCTCAAGGAAAACACAGAGCTTTATACATCCACATTATACTTTTATTATACTTTAACAAAGACAGGAATACAAGTGATATTTACTGGAAGAAATTTAGTGAAGAAAAAAATTTTTTTTTACTCAATTTGAGCTTTGTATACATATTGAGACTATAAATAAAGCCTTCATATGAAGTTTAATCACTTTATTTAACAATAAAATGACTTTTCCTCTGATAAATGGATGAGTTCCCCTGACAGAAGCCCCTTCCCCTTGCGTGAATGGCGCGTAATGCTGCGTTCACACCAGACGCGAATAGCGCGTCAGGCGCGAGTGATTTACATGTTAAGTCAATGCAGAGACGCGAATAGGCGCGAGGAGATTTCCTGCGGCGCGAATGGCGCGTTTCGCGCGAATGGCGCTTTGGACGCGAAATCGCGTGAGTTGAAAAAATTGAACTTTGGCGAAATTTCGCGCCGCGTTAACCAATCAGAAGCTTTCTTTGAACACCAACCCTGAATACACACCCAGAGTAGTGAACAAAAACACCATGAGCGAACACACACCAAATGTGAACATTACCAGAGTGAACACACGCACCAAGTGTGAACACACACCCGGAACAGTGACCACACACACCAAGTCTGAACACACACACCTGTTGCAGTGAACACACACCTATAGCAGTGAACGCACACACCAAGTGTGAACACACACCTGTAGCAGTGAACACACACACACACACACACACACACACACACACACACACACACACACACACACACATACATACTGGTTTAGCTATATTAGTGAGGACTTTGACAGACCTGAGCAGTACTGAGGACCAGGCTTTCTAAAGCACTTAGAGACAAAAAAATGCCACAGATCACCATTAGAGGTCTCTAGGCACAGGTAATTCACTTTGGATATTTAAAACATACAAAGAAAAACAAAACACACATTTGAAAAAACATCCGACTTGTGAGACCCTTCTGTTGCTAGGTATAAATTATAGCCCATTTTAAATGTGGAGATCATACAATACATATACAAATGTTTATCAGTACAAAATTTTATCAAATGTGAATGATCATTTTTATTTGATGAAAAATGTTTAAAATAAAACGTGTTTTTAAAGGAGAAAGTCTTTTTTAAGTTGACGTTGCCATGGAAACAACAATTGTGCAAAGCAATTGATGTCGATGTGTCTCTCTATAAATGAATACAAGTGAAGTAAAATTATTTATTTTCCCAAACCAATACTTTTAGACTATACATTTATTAATGTTAATGTCTATTAATGTTCATTAATGTTTTTTATAAACAAATATATTGAGAAATCATAAGGTACTTCAGGATTTTAATACATTTAATTGTACTTTATATAGTTCTGGTGAAATTACCTCATTTTTGTTAAGATTATGTGCCAACTTGACAGGAATAAGATAGAGTTCTTTAGTAGATTTTGTTTATCATTATAATTATCTAAATAGAATTATGTTTAAGTGTTTCAAGTATAATGTAAGCTCATAAAAGCTGATCCAAATTAACTTGGCTGATTTACTTGATCCAAATTTACAGTAAAACTATATAAAATCTTAAAATTCTATGTAAAATAGCTGAATTTTTAGCATTTTACATTACGTTAACTACTATAGACTAAATAGAAAATCCCTTCCTGTCAGAATTTTGAGTCAATTGTGTACACAAAAACAATATTTTTTATTCTGTATGGGAAAACTGCCCATTTGTTTGTTGACTGTCACAAGACAAGACTCTCAGATCACAACCTCTAG
The DNA here is from genome assembly GCA_033220385.1 of Triplophysa yarkandensis. Lineage (NCBI taxonomy): Eukaryota > Metazoa > Chordata > Actinopteri > Cypriniformes > Nemacheilidae > Triplophysa > Triplophysa yarkandensis. The sequence goes on from CM065657.1 coordinate 17,724,246, forward strand.
ACACTGAGGCCAGACAGTCAACACAGAAACAATGTAAAAAAACTAAACAGGAATTAAATAATTACAAATGCATTGTAACAGATACTAACAAGTCTGGCCGACTTAACAGAAACTATGAAAATATGAAAAAAACTGTTAACAAAGTGAATATATAAACCATATATTGAGTCCATATATTGAAACTAACGAGCACTTACTTCCACTTGAGTTGGTGCAAGGGTCATCCTGAAAAGGGAAATGTAAGTGTAGAGCAAATACTCTATATTTTAAACCAAATAAAGTGCACGCTGTATCAAAAAAGGAAATGAAGTAAAGTGCGTTAAAGTTTAAACAAAGTATAAAAAAATTCTGCAACAAATGAAAAATTTAACATGCTCAGTGCTTTTTGACAGTATTCCTGCAAGCAGCTAGTTTCCTCTTCATACTCTGAAGATTGTTGTGAACAAAGTTTTTAACATCATGCCATGATCTTGATCTAAGTATTGGATTGGCATCTAGACATGACTGGCATTCTGCCTTTCCAGGAACTTTTCTCAAGGAAAACACAGAGCTTTATACATCCACATTATACTTTTATTATACTTTAACAAAGACAGGAATACAAGTGATATTTACTGGAAGAAATTTAGTGAAGACAAAAAAATTTTTTTACTCAATTTGAGCTTTGTATACATATTGAGACTATAAATAAAGCCTTCATATGAAGTTTAATCACTTTATTTAACAATAAAATGACTTTTCCTCTGATAAATGGATGAGTTCCCCTCACAGAAGCCCCTCCCCCTTGCGTGAATGGCGCGTAATGCTGCGTTCACACCAGACGCGAATAGCGCGTCAGGCGCGAGTGATTTACATGTTAAGTCAATGCAGAGACGCGAATAGGCGCGAGGAGATTTCCTGCGGCGCGAATGGCGCGTTTCGCGCGAATGGCGCTTTGGACGCGAAATCGCGTGAGTTGAAAAAATTGAACTTTGGCGAAATTTCGCGCCGCGTTAACCAATCAGAAGCTTTCTTTATCTCAAACAAACATGGAGGACAAAGTCATCAGGGCTTTATGTGGAAACACAGAGCTTTATAAATCCATATTATACTTTTATTATACTTTAACAAAGACAGGAATACAAGTGATATTTACTGGAAGAAATTTAGTGAAGAAAAAAATATTTTTTTACTCAATTTGAGCTTTATATACATATTGAGACTATAAATAAAGCCTTCATATGAAGTTTAATAACTTTATTTTACAATAAAAGTACTTTTCCTCTGATAAATTGATGAGTTCCCCTGACAGAAGCCCCTCCCCCCTGCGTGAATGTCGCGTTGGACGTGAATGATGCAAATTGTTCTCTGCTTCAGTTCCTCGATGGTGGAACGATCTGCCTCTGGCTTCACGCTTGTCAGACTCGGTCTCTATCTTTAAAAAACTCCTAAAAACTCATCTTTTCCGGCTACACCTAATTTACTAACTCACTTCTTTTCTAACTAGTCACTCTATCAAAAAAAAAAATATATATATATATATATATATTTTGTAACTTCGCTCTCTGTGTAACTCGATAGCATTGTTGTAGCACTTGTTCATCTATTGTTGTATCGGCTATTTACCGCTTAATTGTCTCCTCGACTATTGTAAGTCGCTTTGGATAAAAGCGTCTGCTAAATGACTAAATGTAAATGTAATGTAATGTAAATTGTAAACGCGAATGAACTTAAATGTACACGCGGCAAACCACACGCGTTGGGCGCGTCAACACGCGAAAATTCGCGTCTGGTGTGAACGCAGCATTACTCTGTAAGGATATGTGTCATAACAAGGCAGGTGTCCATCCAGTACTTAATTTTAGATTATATTATATTAGACATGATTTGATTAGATTCAGCTTTATTGTCACTGCACATGTAATGTACAAGGCAACGAAATGCAGTTAGCATCTAACCAGAAGTGCAATTAGCAGTAAGTACAGAATATATATGTAATATGTACAACAATGATACAGAATAGATAGTATAGATAAGTATTATGGACAAAATTACAGATTTAAAATACTAAGCAGATATGCAGACTGGTGTGCTATGAACATCCTAAACAAATTAGGTTATGTAATTGTGTATGTACACTAAAGATAGATCTATGAACATATGAACATAATTTATAGTCTTGCAGTACATTATTAGACGGATCCAGTTCAGTAATTGTCAGATCTTGTAAAAGTGACAACTAAATCACTATTTCCATTTATGCACAATTAAAGTACAATTAAAGTAGAGTTTAAATGCTAAATGGCAGTTTCTTTCCCTTCATTTTAGCAGTAAAGGCCAACAGGATGAAAAGAGGCAGAAGACAGCAACTTTTGATTCTGTTGATAACACAACGGTGCACAGACTGGATGGAAACTTGGCTAGAGATTAATGTCAAGTTTCCAGAGAGAGTTCTGACCAGATAGTATAAGTTGTGCAGAGGAGTGATCCATATTCATTACCTGAGAACATTTCTATTATGTTTTGATTGTCTACAGGAGAGCGCTTGACAGTCCTTAGTGAGGTAGATGGTTGTTCATCTTCATAATCTGAAGCATTTGGAGATCACAGCAAGATCACATGACACCACTTTGTTGATTCATCAACTTAATAACAGGCAGATTATACAATAAATGATCTACTGTCTACTAACCTGATTCTGTGATTTTACGCTTGTGCTTTACTTTCTTTAGTGAGGTAGATGGTTGTACATCTTCATAATCTGAAGCATTTGGAGATCAAAACAGGACAAAATGGATCACATGACACAACTGTGTTGATTCATCAATTAAATATCAGACAGATTATACAATAAATGATATGTCTACTAACCTGATTCTGTGATTTTACGCTTGCCCTTGTCAGTCTTTAGTGAAGTAGCGTGTTGTACATCTTCATAATCTGAAGCATCTGGAGATCACAGCAAGACAAGTTAGATCAAATGAGAAAACTCTCTGTTTAAAAGATGATACATAGTCCGATTCTACAATAACAGGTTTAACAGATCTACTGTCTACTAACCTGATTCTGCGATTTTACGCTTGCGCCTGACTGTCTTAAGTGAGGTAGATTGTTGGTCATCTTCATAATATGAAGCATCTGGAGATCACAGCAAGACAAGTTAGATCAAATGAGAAAACTCTCTGTTTAAAAGATGATAAATAGTCAGATTCTACAATAACAGGTTTAACAGATCTATGTCTACTAACCTGAGAATGTGATATAACGCTTGCGCTTGACTGTCTTAAGCGAAGTACATTGTTGTTCATCTTCATAATCTGAAGCATCTGAAGATCAAAGCAAGACAAAATGGATCACATGACACAAGTTTGTTGATTCATCAATTAAATAACAGACAGATTATACAATAAATGATCTACTGTCTACTAACCTGATTTTGTGATTTTACGCTTGTGCTTGTCAGTCTTAAGTGAGGTAGAGTGTTGTACATCTTCATAATCTGAAGCATCTGGAGATCACAGCAAGACAAGTTAGATCAAATGAGAAAACTCTCTGTTTAAAAGATGATACATAGTCCGATTCTACAATAACAGGTTTAACAGATCTACTGTCTACTAACCTGATTCTGTGATTTTACGCTTGCGCCTGACTGTCTTAAGTGAGGTAGATGGTTGGTCATCTTCATAATATGAAGCATCTGGAGATCACAGCAAGACAAGTTAGATCAAATGAGAAAACTCTCTGTTTAAAAGATGATAAATAGTCAGATTCTACAATAACAGGTTTAACAGATCTATGTCTACTAACCTGAGAATGTGATATAACGCTTGCGCTTGACTGTCTTAAGCGAAGTACATTGTTGTTCATCTTCATAATCTGAAGCATCTGAAGATCAAAGCAAGACAAAATGGATCACATGACACAAGTTTGTTGATTCATCAATTAAATAACAGACAGATTATACAATAAATGATCTACTGTCTACTAACCTGATTTTGTGATTTTACGCTTGTGCTTGTCAGTCTTAAGTGAGGTATAGTGTTGTACATCTTCATAATCTGAAGCATCTGGAGATCACAGCAAGACAAGTTAGATCAAATGAGAAAACTCTCTGCTTAAAAGATGACAAATAGTCAGATTCTACAATAATAGGTTTAACAGATCTACTGTCTACTAACCTGAGAATCTGATTTTACGCTTGCGCTTGTCAGTCTTTAGTGAGGTAGATGGTTGTACATCTTCATTTTCTGAAGCATCTAGAGATCACAAGAGGACAAGATTGATTACATAGAGGCAGAAATGGTTTATTTCTTTTTAAGCAAAGTTGATGCCAAAAATCAGTCAATGCGTGCTCAGCCAAGGGGTTTGTTCTTTGCGCCTTGCTAAACATGGCAGATTACGATTTCTTTTATTCTTTGAGCAACAAATCAGAAATAATGGAAGTATAAATAATCAATTAATTTAACGATCAGTTGTTTTTCACAAAAATTATACAGTAGGTGCTTTTTAAATCAAATTAGGACAATAGGCTATAATTTTTATAGAAAACTCTTACATTTATTTGTTAAAGAACTGACATTAATTTCTGACTCTTTAAAAGTAAGTGCATGTTCTTTTGACAAAAAGAAGCATTTCAGCTTTGACACAAGTCAGTCCATTTCGTTTGTCAAACAACATGTGAGAAGCTGAACTAAACAAATATAATTATATTACTAGGCACCGTTCACACAGAATGAGCTTTTGTGTTGGCAAAGGTATGACATGGGCATTGGAATAAGAATTTTTTTTAAACCGTTTTAGTCATTTTTCTTCTGAATGTATAATACAAGATTTTAAGATGCAATTGGAACAATGCTTTTTTTCCAGAAACACTGGTAAAGCTGTTTCTGTCTTCAGTAACTGAGTAAACTTAAGTAAACTAAAGAAGAAATATGAACAACATGATTCTACTCTACAGGTACTGAAGATTAAAATAAGTTTGACACACTGTGTGAGATTTCCCCTCCACCAATGGGTGACTTAAATTGGCAAACTGAAACTGTAACAGTTGGGTTACAAACAATCTTTAAATAACTTCTATGGTGTCCGGCTGTACAAAAAAAAATTAATAGGTTAGGAATGAGTTGAGGTGGAGTAAATGATAACAAAATTGTAATTTTTGGGTTGGAATATCCCTTTCGAAGGAAAGAGTAGAATACCCACTCTGGTTGTGGATTGTTTCTTGGAGGATTTAAATCAGCAACCTGTCATTTTCCTTTCTAAGCTAACCAATTAGAATTCTTTAGTACTAACCTTCTTCCAGTCCTCTGGAAGCAGGGTTTGTTTCATTTTCAGTGTCTTAAAGGCACACAATTTAAAAAGATAGCATAAGAACAAAATAATATAATAACGGATATAATACATTTAATATTAATATTGTAATGTGAAACTCCAAATCCATTTTACTCACACTCTGTATTAAACGTAAGTTCCTCCAAAGATTTCCCTTTGTAGCAATCAGATCCTTTTTCTAGACACAAAAGCAGCTTGCTAACTTTTGCAAGTTGAATTGTATTTTCCGAAAGTCTGTAGTACTCTCTGTGCACTCTTATGTCGTGTCCCAGGAATTTGGCCAATTGGTCAAGTTCGTTGTTTTTTAAATTCATGATCTGACTTAAGAGTTGCTATTTGTTTCCTTAATTTGGTCGATGTTAGGCTCCTGGGGTCTTGTGCACCACACATTTTTGAAAACTTCCTTAAGCAGTCTGATCCGCAGATGTGCGTTAAAGCCCCCACTCTTCATCGATGCCTACTTTGCTCCTGTTTTCATTTAACAAGTCCATGGACTCAACCATGTCCTTCGTAAGCAGGACAGGCACTTTCTTTCCTCTCTTTCCTCTAATTTCTAACCGAGTCAGCTCATTGCATAACTCCTGTTAAAAGTTTGTTAGAGATTTTACCACATCTTCATTAGGAGGCTTTATGTTTCGACTTACATATGATACAAGGAGCAATTTGGATGCCTCACCTTCGTGTCTTCGATTAAAGAGAATGATTTGACAGAGCAACGATTCAGCCAAGACTTTCCAGTCAGAGCAATTCTTGGAGGTTATCTTTTGAGACCTGCTGCACACTTTTGAGATGCTTTTGTAAAGCCACAACATCTTCCGTCAGAGGGATGGTTTCATTTTTGTTCCACTTACTCTGATGCAAGGTGTTGAGGGCCTGACTTGAAATGTTAGTACGCCAATGGCTGTCAATTAGCTTGATGAAGTTTTTAAGCTTCCTCTCAGTGATTCTGTCTCCTGCCATCAAACTTTGGCCCAAACTTAGCTGACAGGCTTTCTTGAGCGAATATCCAATCTTTAGAGCAAGAGAGGGGGTTTAAATCCGGTTGATAGTTGCTCACTGCTTTGCAAGCAGTGATGGCAAGGAGAAAGTTCTCAGGCTTGCAAAGCTCTGTAAGGTTCCTCACTTTTTTGGATTTTGACCTAACTTCAATCATGAACCTGGCCAGTTCTCTCATTTTTTGGACAATGTACTGGTGCTGTGACTTATCATGCCCACACTTTGTATAAAGTGATTCACCATAGAGACAAATCAAACTGTCATTCATAATTTTTTCGGTAATTTCATCTTGTCTCATACATTTAAAAAGAGATCTAATACCAGCTGAGCACTTTGCTGGAATCGGAATAAGAGAGACTGCTGCCGATCTCACTCGCTCACCTTTTGGTTTTTTTTCATCCCGCTGTCCCCTACAAGTTTTAGAATGCTTCCAGAGGTCTTTTTTCATGAAGAAGGCTAGGCAATCTGGGCAGGGAAGGAAATCAGAAATGTCTGCATCTGAAGTTGGTTGTCTCCATGTAACAATCTCTCCATGGCCAGTTTCCATAACTGTAATGTTGTGATAATAATTACCCTGGTTCCGAAGCTGTTCAAGACGAATTCTTCGCTACCTTGAACCTTTGGCAAAACTCAAGGCTTTAGCAACTTCAGATTCATTTGAATGAATTCTTTCAAGATGTCTTGAAATTTTGCTCTGTGCCTTTTCACAAAAACACAGTACTGTTTTTTGTTCCTGATGCCCTTCCCGTCAAGATTTCGTTGACTTCTTCTGATTACCATTTTTCGAGCACTTTTTGGCTTTGTATGGTTAACTTCTTAAATAATGTTAATTTATTGTGTTTTACAGTCATTCTGATGTTTTTTTCCACCTCTAACTCTTCTGATCCTTCATTATTATCAGTAGACTTGTCTATAGAAGGAATAAAAACTGAGCCATCGCTCTCATCGACATCACTTTGGTCCATGTAGCCCTGGTCTAATTCCTCCTGTTAATAAAGCAGACATTAGACATTCACAATTCTGTTTTTTAGGGAACACCACATTATTAAAAAAATATATATCATCATATTCTATATGCTGCCCTAAAACAACACTTTCAATCCAAAGAACGAAATGGGGTCGTTTACTCATAAGTCAATTGTCTTTTCTGTGAAATAATGTAGGAATAGGATCCTTTTTGATACTAAAACCACTAAAGTGCCCTTGAGCAAGGCACTGAACCCCTAACTGATCCCCGGGCCCTGCAGCATTGCTGACCACTGCTCCGGGTATGTGTTACTAATATGTGTGGGTTCATGGTTGGTGTGTGTGCTCTTTAGATAGGTTAAATGCAGATCAATTCTGAGTATGGGTCACCATACTTAACTGTATATCTAGTCATTTACTTTCACTTTAACACCATTTGGGGAGTTGAATCGATATTGCGATCTTAATAAACAATTAATTGTGTAGATCTCATGCCCACCATATTTTATTTATGCTCTAAAAGGGTTAGTTCACCAGAAAACTTCCATCATTCCCTTATTCTCATACTTTCAATCCAAACCTTACTTCCATCTGCAGAACACAAGAGATGTTATGCTTAAGAATCAACATGCAATGTTTTAAAAGGAAAAATATCAAAATAATCTTTTGTGTCCCACAAAACATAGTAAAACAGGTCTGAAAATACACAGGGGAATACATGACAAAAGGCTAATCAGCTGTTTGTGAATGTTTGAATAATAATGTGTAAAGAAAAAGAACATTTGTTTAAATCAAGGGTGTCATACATACAGCTCGCAGGCCAAACATAGCCAACAAAGGTGTATAGTCCGGCCCTCAATATTATTTAATATATCTATATTGATAAAAATAACCAATAAATATATATTTTTTAAAGAGCAATCGCGAAACGTGCCAGCTCAAGGCGTTTCCTTTTGCAAAGCATCTACCAGCCACGATTATCGAGCGACATAGTCATATATCCCTCTTGTAAAATCGAAAATCGAAAAACTAGTCTGAGTGAGACAAATTGCACTGGTTTTTGCATTACTTGCCAAATTGGTTTAAATTGTATGTTATAAACAAAAAAGGCCTTAACTATAAATTACCTCTATACAAATTTGGTCCACCTCATCCCTCTCCTGTCCATCTTGGTCCTCCTCATCCTTCTCCTGTCCATCTTGGTCCTCCTCATCTTTCTCTTGTCCATCTTGGTCCTCCTCATCCTTCTCCTGTCCATCTTGGTCCTCCTCATCCTTCTCCAGTCCATCTTGAACCTCTGCATCCTTCTCCTGTCCATTTTGATCCTCCTGATCCTTCTCCTGTCCATCTTGGTCCTCCTCATCCTTCTCCTGTCCATCTTGATCCTCCTGATCTTTCTCCTGTCCATCTTGGTCCTCTTCATCCTTCTCCTGTCCATCTTGATCCTCCTCATCTTTCTCCTGTCCATCTTGGTCCTCCTCATCCTTCTCCTGTCCATCTTGATCCTCCTGATCCTTCTCCTGTCCATCTTGGTCATCCTCATCCTTCTCCTTTCCATCTTGAACCTCTGCATCCTTCTCCTGTCCATCTTGGTCCTCCTCATCCTTCTCCTGTCCATCTTGATCCTCCTCATCTTTCTTTTGTCCATCTTGGTCCTCCTCATCTTTCTTTTGTCCATCTTGATCCTCCTGATCCTTCACCTGTCCATCTTGGTCCTCCTCATCCTTCTTTTGTCCATCTTGATCCTCCTGATCCTTCACCTGTCCATCTTGGTCCTCCTCATCCTTCTCCTGTCCATCTTGATCCTCCTGATCCCTTCACCTGTCCATCTTGGTCCTCCTGATCCTTCTCCTGTCCATCTTGGTCATCCTCATCCTTCTCCTGTCCATCTTGAACCTCTGCATCCTTCTCCTGTCCATCTTGGTCCTCCTCATCCTTCTCCTGTCCATCTTGGTCCTCCTCATCTTTCTTTTGTCCATCTTGATCCTCCTGATCCTTCACCTGTCCATCTTGGTCCTCCTCATCCTTCTTTTGTCCATCTTGATCCTCCTGATCCTTCACCTGTCCATCTTGGTCCTCCTCATCCTTCTCCTGTCCATCTTGATCCTCCTGATCCCTTCACCTGTCCATCTTGGTCCTCCTGATCCTTCTCCTGTCCATCTTGGTCATCCTCATCCTTCTCCTGTCCATCTTGAACCTCTGCATCCTTCTCCTGTCCATCTTGGTCCTCCTCATCCTTCTCCTGTCCATCTTGATCCTCCTCATCTTTCTTTTGTCCATCTTGGTCCTCCTCATCCTTCACCTGTCAATCTTGGTCCTCCTCATCCACCTTTTGTCCATCTTGGTCCTCCTCATCCTTCTCCTGTCCATCTTGCTGTGAAATGTCCATCTGCAATAAATCATTTTAAAGTTAACATCACAGTGGGTTTTAGAAAACTTAATAAAAATATGAATAAAAGAATGTCAAAACCATTAAGTTCTCTTCATCACAGGTGCTGCATGAATCTTTTCTTTTATATTCTTATAAGTCACATGGTTTGTTTCCCATCTCAAACAACTAAAACAACACCCAGATCAGAGGCAATATATTTACTCCTAATAATAATCACTAACAACTCATTTACTACTGGTTTAATACTGTGCAACTAGGCTTTACAAGTTGTTGTTAAAGCATAAATCAAACAATAACTTAGCACAATTACTATAAAGCATAATTACACAATATTAATGTATTAATTACAGTAGTAAAATATAAAAATGTCATCATGTGTATTCAGGTAATTCATATATTAAAAATAAATAGAAAAAAAGCATGAAGTGTGAATATTTTGTATGATTTCTAAGTTCTTTAAACCAGTGCTGTAAACTTGTTCTAATATCCAGCATTAGAGAAGAACATGAGGCCCCTGCAGCGCACCCCACAACCCTAGGATTCAAACTCCCTAACCACTAGGCCGTGACTCCCCCAAGAAGTAATATGACAGTGTACGTAATCTTCCTTCTATTCAAAGCTAACACATATTTAATAAACAATGCACACACCAACAGACACAAAGAACAGGAAATACACATCTAAGCAGGAATAAAAACCAGGAACATGTGTGGAAAAACAGCAGAACGTGTGCGTGCGTGTCTCTTTAAGAGAGCGGGGGGCGTGGCTTAACCCGAGGTGACATCATCAGTGAGGAAGAGTGTCTACTCGGTTGCGTTGCTAAAACACCAGTGGAGCAGAAACGGTCCAAACAAACAAACGCGTTTTTAAACGTTTTCGTTTCCGTCGTGTTTTAAGTGCCTCGGAGGAAAGCGCCGGCGCTGGTTGGCCGAACATGGGGCCGATTGCGGGTCGGGATGTGTTGTCGTGGCTCCTGGTGGCCTCTCTGCTCCAGGTGCGGGTGGTCCGGGCCACTTACCTGTGCACCGCATACCTGAACGTGTCCTACATCCTCCCGGACACGAACCAGACGACGTGGCATCAGGAGGAGATCGGGCTGTACGGGCAGGATTCGCCCAAAGCTTCCGTGTCGGGAAGTGTTTATATGGCTCAGTCGATCTACGGCTGTGGCCAGGAAACCGTGTACCTCCGACCGAACTTCACTAAGGGATGGATCGCATTGATCCAGCGCGGGAACGGGTGCACGTTCACCGAAAAGATCAACATCGCGGCTCGGAACGGCGCCGTCGCTGCCATCATCTTTAACGACTACGGGAACGAAAATCGAGTTATTCAGATGTCGCATCCAGGTAACGTGTGACCCCCAGCTCCTATCCTGACCTTAAGGTCAAAGGTGTAACACTTTACATTTGCATTTCTTCATTGGGCAGACGCCCAATCCAGTGTGACTGACAGTCTCATGCAGCTGTCAATCATCACTGATTGTCATCGTGTGCTGGCTCTGGGATTCGAACCTGCAACCTTCTGCCAACTCTTAAACCAGCACACCACCACTGACCTTCAGTGCTTTACACCCCTACACAACACACAGGCCTGGGTTCAAATACCGGTTACACAACACAACACACAGGCCTGGGTTCGAGTACTGGTTCCACAACACACAGGCCTGGGTTTGATAACTGGTTCCACAACACAAAGGCCTGGGTTCGAGTACTGGTTCCACAGCACACAGGCCTGGGTTCGAGTACTGGTTCTACAACACACAGGCCTGGATTCGAGTACTGGTTCCACAACACACAGGCCTGGGTTCGAGTACTGGTTCTACAACACACAGGCCTGGATTCGAGTACTGGTTCCACAACACACAGGCCTGGATTCGAGTACTGGTTCCACAACACACAGGCCTGGGTTCGAGTACTGGTTCCACAGCACACAGGCCTGGGTTCGAGTACTGGTTCCACAGCACACAGGCCTGGGTTCGAGTACTGGTTCTACAACACACAGGCCTGGATTCGAGTACTGGTTCCACAACACACAGGCCTGGGTTCGAGTACTGGTTCCACAGCACACAGGCCTGGGTTCGAGTACTGGTTCCACAGCACACAGGCCTGGGTTCGAGTACTGGTTCCACAGCACACAGGCCTGGGTTCGAGTACTGGTTCTACAACACACAGGCCTGGGTTCGAGTACTGGTTCCACAACACACAGGCCTGGGTTCGAGTACTGGTTCCACAACACACAGGCATGGGTTCGAGTACTGGTTCCACAACACAAGACTTGTTGTGTAAGGGGCGTAAACTGGACCTTTCACACTGATGTCTTTGTGATGTCTTGGTGGGAAAGGAAAACCAGGATCTGGATTCCCACTGATGATAAGAGACCTAAGAAGTTTTGCAAGACCGTGTAATAAATGTCAGGTGGTGTCATAAAAGGTTTATGCAAGTTTGGTGTGATTGCCATTTTATGTTGTTATGAAAATGTGAGTCATTTGTTTGTATAACTAAGATTCCGTGTCGACCCAAACTCTCAACATCGTCCTTTCTTGTATTTACATTACATCATTTACATTAAGGCATTTAGCAGACGCTTTTATCCAAAGCGACTTACAAACAGTCGAGGAGACAGTGAAGCAGTAAATAGTCCCTATATATTGAGTGTAAATATCCCTGTTATTCTCTATCCATAGTAAATGTTTATTAATAAACAGGTTATCTCTCTAGGCCATGCCTGTTTTTAAGTTGGGTCTGTTTTGTTTGTGTCTATAGGCACGGACATCATAGCGGTTATGATTGGACACGTCCGTGGGATTGAGCTGATGGAGCTGCTAAGCCAAGGCATCCACGTTTCCATAGCAATAGAGGTCGGGAAGCAGCACGGTCCCTGGATGAGTCACTACTCCGTGTTTTTCGTCTCCATCTCTTTCTTCATTGTCACCGCGGCAACAGTCGGATACTTCATCTTCTATTCCGCCCGGAGACTGAACAGCCTCAGGCAGCAGAACCGCAATCAGGTACCACTTTGCATCTGGCTGGATGGCCGCTATACACTAAGGCAGAGTTACCATGGCAACCATAGTTTACCTATTATGAACTGACTTCGGTCTAGAGAGTTCTGTGTGCAGAACAACACCCGAAATAAATCAATTACTTAAAACACAGTGACGGGAGAGTTTCTAAATGTGATGTCATTATAAAATGACTACAGGGTTAAGGTGGAAACGTTGGTTGTCAAGTTTTATTGGTTTACTGTTCCTGTTAAAGTTGAGTACTGCGTGTAAGTTTATGAAATGTACTTTAGGTTTAGATCAGTCCCCATTCTTTAGTAGTGTGAATCCCCTTAATTAATGTTTGTTTATTAGGGAATTTCGGAGCTGTTTGGTCGTAACAGATGAGGTCATTGGTTGTGTTCAAATGAATGTGCTGTTACGTGAACACACTATAGATATTTAATGTGGGTTGAAAGATTAAGAATTAAATTTGGTTGGAAAATGTGGTTGTCACGCTTTTGAAAAACAGAATCAATGTGGACATTTCGTATGTGGCTGTTGTGGTTTGTCTTGTTTATTCGGCATGCCACGCATGTAGTTTCACCCTCCATACCTGATCCGTCATCCGGTTGAACCTGTTCCTAACTGGCTGCTCGAATTCCATTTCAAACTAGGTTATGTGTATTCCTAAATGTCTGATATTAATTTAAAAGACAAAAAAATTATTTAACAAACATTGTTTTTTAAATGACAAAACATAGATTTTTTTTATATAAGAAGAAATGTTTTTGAAACGGACTTTGATTGAAAAGAGCCCAGAATAGATGGGGACTCCTTTAAAAATCTTTTATAAAGCATCTCAGGGTGAGGTTTAAGAAGCTGCTTAATAAAATTACTTAAAAATATCTGCAAATTCTAGTCAAAAGTTTACTATGCTGGAGATGATCAAATTTAACATGTTTTATATTTATATGTTTAATTTTTAACACAACTGCAATAGGTCCCTTGTATTGTACTTTATCCTTTTTATGAGAAAAATAATGAAAGAACAGTAAGTGTCACAAAACTTTTGACTGGTGTTATTGTATGTGCCAACCTGTTGGGTCAGAAGTGGGTTCAGATCCAAGTTTAGTCTTAAGGGAATGTTTGGTTTTGGTTAAAGTTTAGTTTAAATCACCTGCTTCTGACCTTATTGATGTCAGAGATTACAGTCAGAGATTACAGTATTTACTTACCAACACAGACTCGTTTCAGGAGCTTATAAGGAAATTGCATAGGGATGTAGTTTGTAATCCTTTACAAGTCTTTTTTTAACACCAAAACATCATCAAATATACCCTTTCCTTTGCTAAAGAGAAATGAGGATACAATATAAAAATGGGCGACAGTATTGCAAAGAGCAAAAGTCCCTATTGAAACATGAACGTGCCTTATGTGCGTATGTGATTGTGGGTTGTAGTGCTCATAAAAGGTATTTGTACATTGCAAACAGCAAATTCCTTAGAGATAAAAATGTGTTTTCAGGACTAAACAGTATTGTTGCATTGGTGCACTTTCTCCCGATTCTTCTAGGCTTTCATATACTGGGTGCGTTGGGCATATGTGTTGACTATATTTCAGCTGTTGTAGGTTTGTGTTTAAATACACAATCATTGCTATTGCAAAACTGAGTCCGATTTGGCATGTTTTGTTGCAGTAAAAAAAATTATTTGCGGTTCTTATAACTGTGCCTCGGTCATGGAAATTCTTAGTCACATAGTATTTATAGAACATATTTTTATCATTTTTTTTCTATGTCATATTAATCAGTTACCTTAAACAGAAACAGCAATAAAAACTCACATCTCTAGAGGTTTATAGGTGTAGAAAGATGTTTTAGAATATCTTTGGATACATAACAGCATGGTAAAACACATTGAACTGACAGACAGTTAAAATAAGTGTTAATTGGTGTTTATCAATGTTGGTTGAAATGAAAAGAACTTGTTTTGGCAGTTATTTCAACCATTAATACATTTCATAAGAAATTCTAGATTTCTTGTTAATTGAACGTGGTAATATTCTGAAGGTATGTAAATGAGGATTATAATTTTATTTTATAAAACCACCATTCATTGCAAAACCAGCAATAGATAAAAAAAAAATTTAATTTGCCAGCTTTGATCACTGACAGCTTATGCAAATACCGTTGTAGTGTGTTACTTTGCAAATAGGAACGCAAATAGTTTTATGAGTGGAGACATTATTGAGATTTCAATTAAATCCGTTTCAGTTCTGTTTACAAAATAATATACATACACACGCATATATAATGCAATGATATATACACGCAAAGAGTTGATACAGATCACTGTTGTTTTGTCAGACACATACACACATGAAAATATCTGGGGTGAGTCACTAAAGAATGGCATGTACGTTTATTCCACAAAAACAATTTTGTTGTTCTGTCAACGTCTGTCAACAGTTATCTTCCCTTACATTAGGGGAAAATCTTTCCTCGGTTTCATTTGGATTTAAAAGTTTCATTAAGAAACCACACTGACAAACATGTCTATAATGTGAAAGTGTGGGTAAAAAATGGTACGGCATAGCGTGGTGTAGAAATTGGTGAGCAAGAGGTGATTAAAATGATATTGTATTATTTACTGTTTTCGATGTTTACTCCCATGAACATGTGAATTGACTTACTGGTTGACTGAATAAAGCAGCAGTGGAACATTACATTGTAAGCAGAAAGTGTTTCCCTTGTGTGTGTTGATAGGTCTGTGTTTTAAAAGTTCCTTTGTTACAAGTGTTCGCGGAGAACAGCAAACACATTTTCCACTTTGTGTGTGTGCTTAACATATGTACTCACATTACAGTTCTGCAATATTCATGCACTTCCTGAAAAACCAGTGTGACCAGGCCAACACACACACACACACACACACACACACACACACACACACACACACACACACACATATCAAACTCTGTTTTTCTGTTCATCTTTTACAGAAAAAGCTAAAAGCGGAAGCTAAGAAGGCAATTGGTCAGCTGCAAGTGCGCACGCTGAGACAGGGGGACCAGGTACATATATTTGAATTTCCCCGTGAATGCGTGTTAATGTAAATCCAGATGCATAAATCATTTATGTGTGGTGTACTTTTTCCTATAAATTGCTATTCTTTCTGCATGGTTGTTTTTGTAATTGTTTCTGCAATTTGTCCTTTTACTTTTACATTTTGTTGATTGTAAAGCTGACCTTTGGACACTTTGTAAATGACTCTGTGTTAATCATTGAGACAAAATCAGCAAAACAAATACATAAACGATAAGAAATGATTAAGAAATTATGAAAGATATGTTGAATGCATTATTTAGATATTATTAATATTTGCATTTTTGTCAAAATATGTTTTTATTTTAATAAAAAAAGAAAGAACAGACCAAGCGCAGGGTCTACACAACAACTGATGTTGTTAATGTTTTGTTTGTGTCGCAGGAGACCGGCCCTGATGCTGACACCTGTGCTGTGTGTATTGAACTGTATAAACCTGGAGACGTGCTATCTGTTCTCACATGCAAGTATGTCAAATTTTATCAATTATGTTTCCGCTATAAATCACAACGTTCCTGTCTTACCAGTCTAAATGTGGGAGTACATTAATGTTTGTGTGTGTTTCCCAGTCATTTCTTCCATAAGTCCTGCATAGAGCCGTGGCTGCTGGAGCACAGGACCTGCCCGATGTGCAAATGTGATATTCTTAAAGCCCTCGGAGTCGAGGTGAGTTTAACCACCAGTCAAATTCCAGACAACATGGTTGATGTTTGTAAAGCTCTGTGGTATCAGTTTCAAATCTCATAAACATGCAAACAAATATTCTGTGTTCTTTTTTTTGCTGTAATGGACTTTACAGAAAGGAAACATTTTAGAAAAACTATTATACTTAAGTACAATATCTAATTTTCCCATATCTAATTTTCCCTGTGAAAGTTGACAATAAAAGGTAATAAAAGTTATGCTCTATTCAGTGGAATATGGATCATGTGCCTAGAGCATTTGATATCCGAGTAATGCAGTATAACATAAACCTTCTAATTTGTAGGCAGCTGTATGTGATGTGTATATATTTACCCACGTCAGAAATGAGATTGTGTTCTTTTGTTGCTGGTAATCATGATCAAATCACCAATCATTTATGTGACAGAAAGACACACTTGCTCATGAGATCTGTAAGGACATCTAATGGTTTATACAATTCCTTATCCTAGGCTGGGCCACACCTTAGTACAAAGTTTACTTTTGACACAGTTGAGATGTTGTGTTAAAGACATTACACAATTCTATATTATGCAAATATACAATAAATCAACATTATAGATGACAATATTGTAGATTGTACAATAAATATACTCGCACACACACACACACACACACACACACACACACACACACACAAACACTTACTGTATACACAAACATACATTGCGTAATATATAAAAAATTATTTATATATTATGCGCACACATACATGCACGCACGCACACACACACACTCACACACAGTAAAGGAAAAAAGTGTTTGATCCCCTGCTGAATTTGTCTGAATCAACCTATAATTTTAATAGTATGTTTATTTTAGCAATGAGAGACAGAATAACAACAAAAAACACAAATGGAAACACCATTATTCACAAATGGAAGAAAACCACTGTCAATCTCCCTTTTTCTGGGGCTCTATGCAAGATCACATCTTGTGGAGTTTCAGTTATCATGGCAACGGTGAGGAATCAGCCCAGAACTACACGGGAGGATCTTGTCAATTATCTCAAGGTGCCTGGGACCACAGTCACAGAGAAAACAATCGGTAACACACTGCGCTGTCAAGGACTGAAAAGTTTGCCACTAAACATCTGAATGATTCAGAAGAGGACTGAATAAAAGTGTTGTGGTCAGATGAGACCAAAACCCAGGTTTTGGCATAAACTCGACTAACCGTGTTTGGAGGAGGAAGAATGCGTATGACCCAAAGAACTCCATCCAAACTGTCAAACATGGAGGTGGAAAAATTCTGCTTTGGGTGGGTTATTATGTTAAGCGGACAGGACAACTGCACCACATCCGAGGCAAAAATCCGAGGGGCAATGAAGTGGCCTTGCCAGTCTCCAGACATTAATCCTATAGAAAATCTGGAAGCTGAAAGTTTGAGTTGCCAAACATCAGCCTCAATACCTCAATGACCTGGACATTATACTATATATATATATATATATATATATATATATATATATATATATATATATATATATGTCTATGTCTATGTGTATGAGTTTGTTTTTATATATTTGTGTGTGTGCTTGTGTGTATATACACACACAGAAACACAGAAATACGAACCCATCTTCTTTACTCAGGGCTATATGTGTGTGTTCTATCAATATAAGCTCATCCTACAGCTGAGAAAGTGTCTGCTGGTATGCAAACTGTGGTGATGACTGCGGTGATCTCCTTGACATATCATTTAAATTAGGTGTCATGGAACAACGAGCATGTAAAATCCTGATTTCTTGGCGTCGAACATGCAGGTGTTGATGAAAAAATGCAAGTCATCTGCTAATATACAGGGTTGGTTCTTTGTGTATCCAGTAGACAGTACTGTCTTTATTGTGTGATCTGGCACCAATGGACTAGTGTCGTTGTAAAAACCTTTCAGAGAACGTAAAGAATTGCAATGTTTTCCTTTTTGTTTCCAAGAACAAAATATCTATTCACGTCACTTCTCCGAACCCACCCTTAGTATCTGATGTCAAAAATGTATTCAATTCTTAAAGGGATAGTTTACCCAAAAAAAATGTATCCCATTATTTACACTTCTTCGGATTGTTTCAGACCTGTATATATTTCTTTGTTCTGAGTAACTTATTTTTTTAAACTGCTTATGACCAAACATTTCTTGGGCCCCATTAACTATTACTGTGTTGTTGGAAAAAATAATGTTATTTTCTGTTGAACAAAAAGAAGATTTTTTGAAGAATGGAAGACCTAGGGTAATTTTGACATCTCTAAAAACTGTTTGGTAGAACCATTATTCCAAACTTTAAAGAAATAATAAAGAACATTTATATTCATGACAGAGTAATTGATGTCAGACTTTTCATTGCGGGACGAACTTTAATCCCTTTAATGTGGCCCACTTTGTTTTCAACATACTGGCTTGTAACTGGCAAGTTTGGTTGAGACCCAAGGGATCCCGTTCTAAACACAAGAGCATTTCAAGCTCACTTTTGTTCATGCTGTTTCAGATATTCTCACTGGGATGTCATGACCCAAAAATGAAACGCAAACCACTTTCCAGTTCCAAAAATGATACATAGTGTTCTATTTCCATGCATTTATTCTGCTTCCCCATCATGATCTTTCACAATGGGTTAATATTTAGTTCACTTCATCGTATTCCATATAGATTTGGTAGCCTGTTATTAATCTGGCGCGGTTGCCATTTCGGCCACAATGTAAATAATGTTCAAGAATCTGTGTATTAATTTATTTATCTAAATCCTGTCTTCTCATAGGTGGATATGGAGCAGCAACCACATATCTCCGTGCCTGATTTTAGAACTTTTTCCATCTCTGAGGACATGCAAAGTGACACAGCATCACACACACACAGTGAGACTGCATCCTCTGGATATGCATCCTTGCACGCAATCGAACCTTCTGCTCCTGCCGAAAACACACAAAACGGTATGAATAATGCACACACTCTCATTTTAAAAATCTATTTACAGCTCATACATAACATGCCACATTCCATTAGACCCTTTTGATAACTCAAGTGGATTCTGTAAACTACCTGTAAAAAGTTTTGGGACACTTTATTATTTCATATTTTTTCCATATTTTTGAGTTTTGATATACGCCTCAAAATTATGACAAAACAAAGGGAATTGTGTTATAATAACAACAAATGAGATAAAGTAAAAGATATTTTATTTGATCATCTTCATTGTAGTCCACTTTCACTAGAATTTGCAGAAATGTTTTCTCGTCATTTTATTATGCAGCTTCTCTCTCACTCCGAAATGTGTTTTTGAAGAATTTTTAAAGGTGTCCCTAAAGATTCTGCGCTCTTATTTGCTGTTCCTCCTTCAATGTTCTCTTAAAGACATCCATTTCAAAAAATGTATTAAATAAAATGTAGGTCTCGTCATAAAAAACATGCATGTTTGCTAAATTATACTTTCATCCAATAAATAAATTTGAGACATTTAAGGCATACATCTTAAGATTAAATGTTTTTTTAAAATAATGAGAAACATTTCCCTCAAAACTTTTGACCGGTTTATTTAGTGTGTTATTATTGGTTATTTGTTCTAAATTATATGTTGTGGTCTTTAGGTCTACGCGAGGAGCGGCTGGAGGTGCCGCCTCTATATGACAATCTTGCCTTCGAGAGTGATGTTCAAACTCAGAATGAAGTCAGGACCTGAGCAGCACAGATAAACACTAACACATACACTGAAACAGATAAATGAGTTCTGATTAGAGGACTTTTAGTAATATTGAAGCACTGCTGAGCCCTATGCTGATTAGTTTCTGACTAAGTGCCTATAAATATTCTCTCTCTCTCTCTGTGACTCCGTGGGTGATCTCAGTGATTTCTGGGACAAACCGAGGTCATGATTTAATTCTGTGATTAATTCAGGTTATCTTTATTCTGGGTGTGATTCCCACTGTGGTTGTGTGAGAGTTGAGACTTTGCCTTCCTTAGCATCAGGGGACCTTCAGTGCAATTGTGGAAACAGATTGTGCGTCACCTGCTGTACGTCAATGGGCATAACACACACTGTTCTTCCCTCCCATCCTTGATTTTATAGTTTATTGATGTATCCAGTTTTGCTGGAGTGCCTTACACACACTCATGTATGTGTGCGAATGTATATTTCCTATTGCATAGACCTAATGGGCTACTTTTAAAAACGAATTCTTTTGATTTAAATATTTAAATAAGGGATGAATATATATTCTTTACTCTTTTAATATAAAAAGTGCTGACATTAAAATTAACGTTGTAAATAAAATATTTTATGAAAACTCCATTTGTGTGTCTGAGTACATATTGCACATTGATGTCCTTTGATGTGACATCATCTTTTTATTTTGTCCTTATAATATAAGGATTGATACAGACCTTTTGATCCACCCTAGGAATGTGTTTCATTTTTAAGCTTTGCATAGACAATCTCACTACAACAATATTTCTATCATTACTTATAAATTATATATATATATATATATATATATATATATATATATATATATATATATATATATATATATATATATATATATATATATATATATATATAATATTATATATATATATTATATTATATTTAAAAAAGTATATAAAACTTATAATAATAAAACTGGCACTGATATATAATTAAAGTTTAACATAATATTAATATAAAAAATATGAAAAGGTACATTTTGTGTATATTTCAAGTTTGTGTTATAAATAAATGATATAAGTGATAACCAATTTTAAAATTTTTAATACAAATGTAGAAATCTGCGATATGACGACATCAATCATATAATTTTGCTTAACTTCCACCCCAGGCTTCTGAGTTCAAATCATGAATATTAAAAACATTTAACATTTACATAATCCCGGTGCAGCATGTGTGTGCTGCGGTCCCTTTAAATACTTCGCAACAAAGTCGCCAGTGACGCGAGACTCACGGGAGTTGTAGTTTCCTGTCACAGCTCGGCCATGAGCTTCCTGCGCCGCGGCAGATGTGGAAGACTACAATCCCAGCGCCGCCGCCGTAGCAGCTTTGGCTCGGTTACTGTCGACGTGGGAATCGCGTTGCGAGACAACATTCAGGCTATGGGTGTATGCGCTTGACGGTGTCATGCGAGAGGACGCGTAAGTTATCCCTGAAACACACCCGGCAGCATGTGGCTTAAACCCGAGGAGGTGCTTCTGAAGAACGCGCTGAAATTATGGGTGACGGAAAAATCCAACGATTACTTTGTGCTGCAACGCAGACGCGGATACGGAGAGGACAGCGGGGGATTGACAGGTACCGGGCGCGCGCACGCGGATGTCCCCGTGTCTTTAAACGCATGTCCTCACATTCCCTGTTAACGACACTCCATGGGGTGTCATCTCAGATTAAGATTTTAGGGTGTTTTGGGGTTGTCACCCCGCAGATATGATGTTTGTTTGTTGTTTTGCAAACTTAAGATGTTGGAGGGGTGACATTGTTTCATCACTGACGTCATCACTGCGGTAAACCCATAGACTGCATGATATTTAACATTCCTTCATATGTTGGAGTTTAAGAGCTGTTTAGAGCTTTAATACTGAGATGAGATTAGGTTCATCTAGACTAGGGATCCCGATATCGAAATGTGGGCAGATAACTCTTATATATGATAACCGATAACTCTTACATATGATAACCAATCTCTTATATATGATAACCGATAACTCTTATATATGATGGACAATAACCGATAACTCTTATATATGATAACCGATAACTCTTATATATGAAGGCCGATAACTCTTATATATGATGGACAATAACCGATAACTCTTATATATGAAGGCCGAAAACTCTTATATATGATGGAAGATAACCGATAACTCTTATATATGAATATGAAGGCGGATAACCGATAACTCTTATATATGAAGGCCGATAACTCTTATATATGATGGACCATAACCGATAACTCTTATATATGATAACCGATAACTCTTATATATGATAACCGATAACTCTTATATATGAAGGCCGATAACTCTTATATATGAAGGCCGATAACTCTTATATATGATGGACGATAACCGATAACTCTTATATATGATAACCGATAACTCTTATATATGAAGGCAGATATTATGTTTTCATAGCATGAAACAAAAGGCAAACAACTGATTTTATTTTTAAAAGTTTGAACTGATCTCTGAACTGTAGTTACCATACATTTTTATAGCCAACATAAAATCTATTGCTTGACAACAAATAAAACATAAATAAATTCCTTATGGCCAGTAGAAAGCATGAGAAGGCGTTCAGCCGGGAGGAATAATCCCACATTTATCGGCCTAAAGATATCAAACTTATTTTAATATTCGACCCATACCGGTAATACTACAAAGAGTATTTATTGGCGGATATCGTTAAGGCTGCCAATATATCGCCCATCATCCCTCGTGTGAACTACATTTGACAGGAGTGGTTGCGTCACTGTGATGTCACTACGTTGAGGTTTTCAGGTGGATTCATGTTTACATCGCAGATAAGCGTGAAATAAATAAGCATTGACTGCTTTTGGGAACATCTTATCAGCAAAGAAATCCCACTTTAGTCTCTTCTTGTCTTTTAACCCAGATTATAGTCCATTCTAGGGTAGATATTGATCTAAAAAGGTTCATTAAAAATCACAAAAATGTTATGTTGTTTATTTTCTTTATGTGAGATTTATCACTTTTATACGCTCAGCCTCTTGACATCTTGACATAAAATGTTGCTGCAGTTGTGTAAGAACACAAAAGTATTGCATTAGAGATTGATTGGCATTGGTCAGAAGAGTTTGCTTTGTGTTAGGTCACCAAGAAAACCTCAGTTGTCTGGTTTATGTCACATATTCGAAGAATGGCCAGCTTGAAGAAATACACGGCTTAAATGAAGCTTGTTTAAAAGATAATTATGGGCTGTAGACTGGTTACTGACTCACTTTTGCTTCGGAGTTCATCACCATGGCAACTTTTGCATCATGTGTAAGGGCACCCGCAGCAGCTTTCTGTGGCGATGTACGGTATAGGAGAACTGCTGCCTACAGCAGAGAGGAAGGAAAGTTCTAGATGATAATTCCGAAACCACAGCAAAACTAAAATAAGATAATAGTCCCGTATGCACATTAAAAAACACACTCAAAATAATAATTCTTTTTTAGGTCTTCTGGTTGGAACATTAGACACCGTTCTCGACTCCACCGCCAAAGTGGCACCCTTCCGCATTTTGCACCAGACGCCCGACTCTCAGGTGTACTGGAACATCGCCTGCGGTGAGAGAGCTGCTGTACAGAGTGTTATTTCTCTGGTGAATGATGGGTTGAGCACAAGCTCAAATAGATTGAGATATACTGTCATATGTTTGTGTATAGGAGCATCATTAGAGGAGATCTCACAGCATTGGGACTGGTTGCAGCAGAACATCATCAGAACTCTCTCGGTATTTGACTGTGGTGAAGACATTACCAGCTTTGTCCAGGGAAAGATACGGGTAAGAGATCAAGCACACACTTTCATTGGATTTTAGAAGCTCAGGGGCATTTTTGGTATTTTATGTTTGTTTGAATGTATGTTATACTTTTCCCTGCAAGGCAACACCTATAACTATATTGCAAACACCCTTGTTTTCATAACTGTACATTTCAATCTCTTCCAGTTCCAATAACATATGATGCAATCGAGACATGTCATATAGATTGTATTCATGAGATGAATGCACACAAATGTTTGTACAAAGTGGGAAGTGGGGATATGAAAGCAACACTTCACTTCACTATAATTGCCCTTTAAGCTCTTATACAAATTTAAAGGAATAGTTTACCCAAAAATAATTTCAGTCATTATTTACCCTTTGTCATTTCAAACGTGTGTGACTTTCTTCTGCAGAACACAAAAGAAGATATTTTGAAGAATGATGACACTCATTCTCCTGCATGGGTTTTGTGTCCATACAATATGGGTGCTGGCGTTGTTCAGTTATCAACACACTTCAAAATATCTTCTTTGTGTTTTGCGGAAAAATAGTAACGATAATTTTCAGTTAGTATCAGTTTTTCCATTTAAAATCACACAAACATGACTATCTCATGAATGAACATACATGTCTGTGGTTTGCACAGGGCTTGATAGCAGAAGAGGGCAAATCTGCAGGAGATGAGGAGGATCCAGAAAGGTTTCGGGAGGCAGCGCTGCGTTTTGAGCGTCTGTTTGGTTTGCCCCAGAGAGAAAAATTAGTGACGTATTACTCCTGCAGTTACTGGAGAGGACGAGTACCAAACCAGGGCTGGATCTACCTCAGCACTAACTTCCTGTGTTTCTACTCTTATATGTTGGGAAATGAGGGTCAGTAAAATATTTGCTCACACAAGCAACCACACTGTACTCTTTTAGAAATGCAAAGTTGAACTTTTTTGTATTCCATCCTGCTGAAATCCAATTGGCCAATGAGTCTATTTATTTTTTTTTAAGTTATATTTGGGGACAGGACAGTGAAGAGGAGACAGGAAAGCATTCTGAATAGAGACAGGAAAGTGGGACCGGCAAAGGATGCTCGAGACAGGAATCAGACTTGGGTCAGGCCAAAAGTGCACAAGCACTACATGTTGGTGCACTAACCACAGGGCTAATAAGTGTATTTATTACTGCTGCAACTGCATTACGTATGACTTCCAAAATTAACCGTTCATCCACTTTGGAGTGTGTCAATAGCACTGTAAACTTTAGAAGGACACAAAACTTGAAGGGATAGTTCACCCACCAAAAAACTCTGCCATGTCTTTACTTGGTTAAACATAAGATATTTAATTGAATGGTACCAACTCAAATTCCTGGTGCACAATTGTCTTCCATAGTATTATTTAGTTTTTTAGTCTGTTAAACAATTTAGAAAAAAAATAGTTATGGGGTACCATTGACTACCCTTAAAAAATGTCCTAGTCAAAGTTGCCCCAGAAATCTCAGTTGCTAACTTTCTTCCAAATATCTTTCTTTGTGTTCAACAAAACCAAAAAATTAATTAAATTTGAAATACCTTGAGGGCGAATAATCCAAAGTTTAAAATATTTTAAATGAATTATCCCTTTAATATTGTAAAATGTGACCTAATATTGCAATAATTAACTGGTTGGTTGTAATAAATGCCATCTCTCACCCAATTTCTGCATCATTTGTTTAGTAAAACTAGTGTTTCCCTGGGATGAGTTGAGCCGGCTGGAACGCACCTCGAATGTGTTGCTGACAGAAAGCATCCGTGTGCGCGTGCGTGGAGAGGATCATTTTTTCTCAATGCTCCTGCGACTCCAGCAGACATACCTGATCATGCAACAGCTGGCCGACTATGCTGTTTTGAGGTTCTTCGACAAGGAAACCTTTCACACCGAACATCCATTGTCCAACCCCCTACACATCACGCAGAGGTGGATATGATGTATCATTTGGACTGTTTATCATATTCAAATTACCATGGCAGAATATAATGTCGTCTGTTATTGTATATATAGCCTTGTCCTAATATTTTCCTATTGTCACTTTTGCAGGGCTTTAGAAACCCATGCACGGAATCAGTCATTCCGATCATTTTTCCGATTGCCTCAGGAAGAAAACCTCTGTGAAGTGTACGAGAGTTTCCTCTGGGTCCCATTCAGCCACATCAACGTTCTTGGAAAAATCTGCGTATCTGAGAACTATTTGTGTTTCGCCAGCCAGGATGGGTCCCAGTGTCATCTCATAATGCCATTGTGGGAGGTGTGTGTTCATAACTGACTACCTAATACCACTCCGTCTTTGCTAGGATTATAAAGTAGTGGAAACTTGGATGAGACATGGAGAGCATGTTTGGTTTCTTATTTTAGCACCTGAAAGACTTCACTAATGTTAATATATATCTGTGTTTTACATTGACGTACACCGGCAGGTATTCAGTGTAGAGCTGCCAGATCGCAGTACTCGTGCTCTGACTGTGTGTATGCGTGGCAAAAGGGCTTTGCGATTTTCAGAGGTTCGGGATTTCGAGCGCCTTGCCACCACAATCCGCAGGAAATGTGGGACAGCAGGAAGCCCCCAGCATTCTTTCAGCAATCAGGTATTTAATCATTCTCTAGACACATTAAATAACTTTAGAATTCCCCTATGGTTGAAAAATAATCTTTAAAAATCATTTTAACATATTTCAAGTGATAAAAGGAAACAATTTTTCCTGTCTTAAAACTGCACCTTAATAATGCTTAATAAAAAACGTTATTAAGTATGTGCAAATTAGCCCTACGTTAATCACACTCGCAGTTTCAGATGCTGCTAAAACTGAAAGGGAAACTGAGAACTGATACCGCAGTGCAGTGATTATTTATGCCTGGAAACTATAAGTTACCTTTTGCATAAACATGGCTCAAGCTGATTAGTTGATTGGTTAAAGTATGATGATGAAATTAACCAGGCAATATCGAACCACATGTATAAATTAATTTCTGCAAATATAAGTAGTTTAAAATTAACCTTTTTCAAAAAATAACACCACATAAATGTATAAACTACAGTGTTTTTCACTACAGGGAGTTTTTAAGTGTGTTAAAATGTCACAACTAAAATACAATATATGTCAAATGATTTTGTGCATTTGATGAGATTTATTAGTTGTAATGTTTGTGTATTTTTGTTAGGATGAGGAGGGTTTGATGGTTGGACAGAGTCAAGCCGTAAGCACTGAAGCACTCATGAATGTCTTTCATCCATACAACGCTGAAAACCTAGACCCCAAAATGGTGTGTTACATCATCTATTATAACAGTAAAGTGTATTAATAAAATAAAAATGACAGCATGGGCTAAGTGTGTATGGCCCTCACCATTGCTATGTGATTGACAGCTGAAGGAGCGAATGAAGGAGCAGTCATGGCAGATTCATTTTTCCGAATACGGTCGTGGAACCGGAATGTTTTGCACCAAAAAAACACGCGATCTCATTGTACGAGGAGTTCCAGAGACGCTCAGAGGAGAACTGTGGATGCTCTTTTCAGGTGTGTGTGTGTGTCATTCTTAATGCAAGTGTGTCTTTTTATGTCCCATTTTATAAGTGTTTGTTTTTGTGTTACAGGTGCGGTACATGACATGACCTCTAACCCTGGGTACTATGGCAGGCTGCTGGAGGAGTGTATGGGCAACAGCTCTCTGGCATGTGATGAGATTGAGCGAGATCTGCATCGCTCTCTACCCGAGCATCCGGCATTCCAGAGCGACACAGGAATTTCTGCCCTCCGCCGAGTCTTGACTGCCTATGCTCACCGCAACCCTAAAATCGGTTACTGTCAGGTAAAACCTTTTTATTCAAATCATGATTCATAGATCAAATTATAAGGATACGTGTAAAACTTTTTGTATGCAAAATACAAGTATGAAAATAATGCAAAGTGACATTTAAGATATTGATGTGGTGACTGATAGAGGAAATCCTAAACCGAAAGAATATGATTAGTTTTATTGTATCTGATAATGTGGGAGATTGTAAGATAAAGTATGTCCTAATCCCCTCCTCCTTGTCGTATGGAATTCAAATGAAGATATTTAGAAAAATTCCTGGGATTTGCCTTTAAATACTTCAAAAACCTGGTTTACCAACAACATTTTTTTTAGTAAATATTCTCTAAAGTGTTGATATTGTTTCTCGTCCTTTAGATTTATAATTTTCTCCAGGAGTACGGGCTGCACTGCATCTTGTATAACAAATAGAAAATAAGTTCATTTTTATGCGATTTATTTTCCTCTTTATATGTTTTCTCTCCAGGCGATGAATATCTTGACGTCAGTGTTGTTGCTCTATGCAAAAGAGGAAGAGGCGTTCTGGCTGCTGGTGGTTGTCTGTGAAAGAATGCTTCCAGATTACTTCAACCGAAGAATCATCGGTGGGTGTGTCTGTTATACAAACCTCTTATCTGTAAGGCATTTGACATTGTATTATTGAACTGGCAGCTTGCCTGATTTCACAGTCATGACAGTGCCAATTTCGTCAGAATAGGTTGTTTGTAGATTATGCAGGAAAATCAGATGAAGGAAATAAATAGATTGGACAACATAGAGGAAAGCATGTGTTACAGATTAGACGCAAATGTATACAGAAAATCCGCACATATGTTCGATGGGACCTTCATATTTTGAAGAGGAGCGAATTTACGCCTGCCATCAAGGCGGTAGACATCAGCAACCAGATCATCCTCCTGACTTCTTTCTAGAAAGTGTATGTACAGAAGAACGAATGAATATAATTTTTAAGTTAGTGACTGGGTCTATGATCTTGCTACCAAGGTGCCCCACAATGATAACTTCCTGATTTTTGCCAGCATGTGTAGCGATTCTGTTTTTGTCCTGACGATTTACTTAGCTACAATCAATATAAGCCATTTTTTTCATATATTAGGTTAACTCTAATTTGCAACTCTCAATTGTACGGCAGGGTAAATTATTTACATAACACACTACACTTAACAGTGTAAGTACGTGCAAATACTTGTAGCATCGGCTTTTGGAAAAAGCAAACTTTATATAAACATTACATATTAAAGTTACAATAACAAAACGTGACCTTTGACATAGTAGTCACTGCACGAACAAGCATCAGCTGACCCTGCTCCTCCCGACCGCATACGCAGGTTTTCAAGCCACTTTTTCTTTAATGTTTTAGTCAATTTCTATGCATTTCCACCTTTATGAACGACTTTTGGAACATGATTAAGGCTCTTATTTTTCTAGGGTTGTCCGATTTGAGCATACATACAATGCAAAACAAAGGCATTTTTGACTGTGATTCCTATAGAGAAAAAACAGCTGCATTGGCACAGAAGCAGTGACGTCATGTGCAAACAACCTATTTTTATCCTTTTAATTGAAATCCTTCACTTTTCACTTCAACACACAGTGCTTCACAAATAAAAATACCTTTATGAAGTGGATTATAAAAACTGAGCTTGACATCAACAAATCAGTGTTTAATTTTGTTACGTAGAGACAACAAGAAATGAATTAACATGGAAAGGGAAAGGGATTAAGGGATAGTTCACCAAAATATAGATGTTGTCATCATTTACTCGCATTTGAGTTGTTTCAACTCTGTATACATCGCTTTGTTCTGATGAACAAAGTATTGTTAACAAAGCATTTGGATCACATTGACTAACATATAAGAAAAAATCCATTATAATATTTTTGATATTTTTTTAGGATGTAGGACAACAAAAAGTTTTGGGTTCTTTTGATTATCACTGTTCTTTTCCATTGCCCTACTATAGAGTTATTAATTCATGACAAAATTTTTTAATTACATTTATTCAAGTGTGTGTCCGTATTTGTTTTCCCAGGAGCGCTGGTGGACCAGGCCGTGTTCGAGCAGCTTATCCGTGAGCATCTGACCCAACTGACGGAACACATGACCGATCTTTCGTTCTTCTCTTCGGTGTCGTTGTCATGGTTTCTGACTCTCTTTATTAGCGTGCTGCCAATAGAAAGCGCAGTCAATGTGGTCGACTGTTTCTTTTATGACGGAATCAAAGCCATCCTACAACTCGGCCTTGCCGTCCTTGACTACAATATGGACAATCTGCTGTGTTGCCATGACGATGCAGAAGCTGTCACCGTGCTCAACAGGTGATTAGAACATCCTACATGCTTATAACAGATGTGTCGAATAGAAAGCCTGGGATTGAAGAATCTCTGTAGATATAAAGCAGCTGTGAAATATGAAAAATTTTATTTGAACTTGCTGTATAAACATGAACTTTTGTTCTTTATTAGGTTTTTTGACAATGTCACAAATAAAGACAGTCCACTCCCAGCTACCGTGCAGCAGGCATCCACGACAGCTAATGACAAATCAATACAAAAGGTTGACATTAGTGACCTCATCAAAGAGGCATATGAGGTAAAGCTTATACACATTTAAAAAATAATAAATGTCGGTTGACAAGTTGTTAATGTTTTGACAAGTAACACCTGTTGAGATTTTATAGTGTTTGTTGTTCATTGAAAACGTGTAAATTTTGCGAGCATCTGAGAATTTTCACCCCCACAAACCAGACAGATGCATGAGATGAATAAAAGTGTCTTCTGGATGAAATTGTGGGGTCTAAACTTTCCAATGAAACCTTTCTGTTTTAGAAATATGGAGACATCCGAACAGAGGAAGTGGAAAACATGCGGAAGAGAAACAAACTGTACGTCATTCAGACCCTTGAAGACACAACAAAACAAAATGTCGTAAG
Source organism: Triplophysa yarkandensis (assembly GCA_033220385.1). Lineage (NCBI taxonomy): Eukaryota > Metazoa > Chordata > Actinopteri > Cypriniformes > Nemacheilidae > Triplophysa > Triplophysa yarkandensis. The sequence continues at coordinate 17,754,937 of CM065657.1, forward strand.
TATTAAACAAGCAGCAGTTTAAAATAGCATCTGTTTGTGTTTTTCTTAGTGTAACAGTTATATACAGCCGCAAAGAAAATTGAGAGATCAGCATTTCTAGAAATATTGTGGTCATTCTAGTTCAGTGTTTATTTAATTTCAACAAAAACAAACTTATAATAAATCTTTCTAACTATTCCTTAACACCTGTAACAAATACAAAAGTGAAGCTCTATTGCTTAGAAGTTAAATTCCTTAAAAACAAATGCCCCTTGGATCCAAAATCTCATTTTAAATTTCCTTTTTGTGTTTGTGTGTGAGTGCTAGTACCTTTAAAGTAACACATTTCAAAGTTCACAATTAAGCGAGTTATCTTTAACAGAAATCAGATGTCTTGGACTATAACAAAGGCCAGGATTGTAGTCATCCAGTTACTTCCGTGACGTGCCGTCAGAGACCAGTAACAGAAGTAACTGGATTCACATGATGTTGTCTCGTCACTGGTGGTGATGCAGTAACTGACAGCTGAGTTGACCAATTACATTAGACTAGACCCCTTGACCAATCAGAGAACACTGGGAGGTGGTCTTAAAGAGTCAGAAACTAAATCCAAGAGTTTTTTGATGTATGAGGAAAGACGCAAAGCAACAAGGTAAATAATAAAACTAATAATGCGATCTATGAATATTTAATGGAATTTGTGAATAGTTCAGGACTCAAAAAATATAATTAAAAATAGTTTTATCACCAAACAAGTGTTTGTTTAAAATCGTCTTTGAAATGTTTTTGTTTGTTAAGTTGTTAAAGTTTCCTGTTGCTAGTTTTTGTTGGGGTTAAATAAAGAAGCACAATACATTTTTGGAATGGAACATAGTACAATACACAATAAATAATACAAACTAGAATGATTTACGTTTTCTCTGTTTTTGTTATACTGCTGCAGATACGGGTTGTTGCTCAAGATGTAAAATTTAGTGCAGCTCAGCTGGATGAACTCTACATACTTTTCAAGGTACACTTTGATTCACACCCAATGCATCATTATTTCAAGTAGACATCATTATTATTATTATTATTATTATTAATGTGAGGAGCTACAAGAGAATATAACATTTGTTTTATAGAGGCAACATTTTGTAAGCTGCTACTGGTCAGTGTGTAGTCCTGCCCTGCACAACCATGACCCTAGCCTGCCATATTTGGATCAGTACCAACTGGACCAGTCCCAGTTTAGCAGTCTGTTTAACCTGGTGCAGCCGTGGACAGCACACACACACATACGATCCCTTGCACGATCAGCTTTCCATCTTCTGGACGAGAACGGAGACGGATTGGTGAACTTCAAAGAATTTATATACGGTCTGGGTAAGAGAAACCTAACCCTGAACTTAAATGTGCGCGCTTTGACCTTTCACTTTTGTACGGAGCAGCTTTACAACCTCTCAGATTCATTCAAATGTGTGTCTATGTGTGTTGCAGATATCTTATACAACAGGTCGTTCACAGAGAAGCTGAAGTTTCTGTTCAAACTTCATCTTCAGCCAGGTAAAACTGTAATATGTTATTCAACAAAACTATACTAAAAGTTGTTTTATATTTTTACAAGTTTTCTTCTAGTTCATCTTTATGTACTGTTTCTGACACTTCTACAAGCCTTTTAAATGTTCTATCTTATCTTTCTATAACCCTGTATAATATGTACAATTAACTTCTTAACAACAATTTCCCAACAATCTGAATCCTACTATAACTACATGCTAAATAAATGTGTAACTTGCGTGTCTGTTTGTAAAATAAGTTTCATTTAAATAGACTAATAGATTTCATACAGGAACGTTCCCTATAGCAGCATAGATTTCAGTATTTGGGAGAAATCTACAATGAAATATAAGGGGGTTTCTCCAAATTAGATCTGTGCATTACAAGCCCAGTTTTTATGCACAAACTCTTGGCAGTACAATATTCAGTTGTCATTTAAGTTGTCTGTGTAATTACATTCATTTAAATAAAATCTGTTTCTGCGTGTCTGGGTATTTTGTGTCTTTCTTTAGGGACTCGGGAACATACGATTTTAAAGTCGTCCACATTTATTCCTCCGGCTGAAGATCATTCTTTCTCCACTCATCTTTCTGGTCAGCTTTCTGTGCCTCCTTATATTCAATCTTTTCTGCTTTCGCTTTACTTTCAGAGTCCTTTGTGAAATTTATTTTGTGGTGTTTGTGTTTTTATTTTTAAAAGTGTTTATATTTATGCATCTCTGACCACGTATATGTAAGTGTCAATGTAGTTTTATGGCTTCTTACATTCTCCTCCAATCTTTGTAGACTCAGTTGAAGATGGAGTGATCAGGAAATGTCCGGAAAAAGGTGGAGTGTTACAATCATTTTATCACAATTCTTTTTTTTTATCATTAATGTATTAATGCCATAACTAGTATATTTCACCCCTCAGGTCGTGCTAAAGTCGACCTGCAGGAGTATCTGAAACAGTGGCAGGAAGACTTGCAGCGCAAGGAGGAGAATATTAAAGATCTACCCAGAATTAACCAGGTACACAAACACATTACATATGCATTCTTCATGTAGGATACAGTTCATTATGGCTGAATGATGCAGCATCGTACCAAATCTGTGTAATAAAGGAATGTTTTATTCTATTTAAAGAGCCAGTTCACTACCCAAAAGTTTCTGTCATTATTACTTACTCACTAGTTGTTCCAAAATGTTTGTTTGAAAACAGTAAAAGATATTTGGAGGAATGCTTACACCCTTACTATTCTTCCAGCTAATTGACTACCATAGCAGGAAGAAAAAGTCGAAAGTGACCTAGAACTTAATGCTGTCCTACGTTGTTCAAAATCTCTCAAAAAATTCGAAGTACATTTTTCTTCTTTGGTTGTCAATGGGGTCCAAGAACTAATAGGATCCAAGCATTCTTCAGAATATATTTCTCTGTGTTCATCAGAACAAAGACATGTTTGCAGAACTCACAGGTGAGTAAATGATGTCAGAAGTTTTCTTTTTTTGGATGAAATATCCCTTTAAGAGCTATAACATACTGCATTAGTGGCTTGTAGATTGTCTATACTTTACAATATAAAAACACATAAGTCAATAAAGTTTACAGTCCAGTAGCTCTTGTTTACTCTTGACTCTATGGGATGGAGTGTTGTGGCAGATAACTAAAAGCGAGGGAATAGGGTTGCAAAAACCGTAATAATGCTTTGAACGAAAATGTAAGGATTTATTCTCGGTTGGCAGCAGAATTTTACTGCTGTACAGTGTTGCAGTTGTAGCTGTTGGAACATAATTACAGTTCCTTATACTCTCTTTTACTCTGTTATATTTTTTTTTTTTTGAAGAATTAACTCAGTCTCCTCGCTGTCCAACCTTTTCCAACACTTTGATTCCTGGTCTCTGGTCTGGTCTCACTGTCCTCTCCTTAACACATCTTGTTCTAGTCTTTAGATTCAAACAAGGAATGTCTGCTCCCAATGAGGCAGAAAGTTTAGGTTTACATTTATATATGTTTTTTTTTGTTCTTTCAGTTGTTGATTTGATTTTCCACCATATCTCACACATGCGTTTCAGGTGCAATTTATCGGCCTGACGAAAACCCTGTACGGTGTGTTTCATGCCGATGAGGACGAGGAGGGTCTGTACCGTGCCGTGGCACGAGTCACCAGCCTCTTGTTGCGCATGGAGGAGGTGGGACGCAAACTACAGCAAAGCAGCCCACAGAAAACACCCCAGACTACGCCGCAAAGTACACCCACCAGTTCCCAAAGCACAGCTCAGCAGCTCGAGGTCTCCCCCATGTCACCTATTACCCTTGACAAACCCACAGAGTCTGCAGACACATACGAGCCACCTGAGTCTCCTGTCAGTCAGCACGAAACCGCCCCTTCTCACTCGGACTTTACCCCTAACTCGACCTCACGCCCTTCTACGCCCACCAGCAGTCCTACTGGAACCAGCAGCCCTGCATTGGACACGCCTACAGACACGCCCACCTCTCCCACCACTGTCAGAGATGGAGACTGGAGTTTTTCCTTTGAGCAAGTTCTGGCATCTCTCCTCAACGAACCGGCTGTAGTTCGCTTTTTCGAACGGGCTGTGGACACTGATGCTTTGATTGCACATGCAAACAAAAACCAGCTTAAAGACAACCACTAAAACACACACACACTTTACCGGAGCAATCACAGCAAAACACTGCCCTAAAAGCCATAAACATGCTCCATTTCCCCCTGTCTTATTTTTTTCCGTTCTGTTTTATTTCTTTGTGTTACTTTGTCAGTGTTTGCTATGGAAAACCATGACAGGTAAATCGTTATGTGCACATTCAAGAAGCAAAAAGGGAAGAATATATAAGTATTGTGATGTCACATTTTTCATACTTCAGAGTTGAGGTGTGAAAGAAATTGGTGTTAGATGTTATGTATGTAATATAGTTCATCTGTAAGATGGAGATGTAATCAAGGGGATTGTAGAAGTTTCATGATTTAATGCAAACGGTGAAATTTACACTTTATTCTAGTTATATTATCGTTATGATAACATAACATAACTGAAGGATATAAGGGAATTATTCTGTAACATCATTGGTACGTGTGGTTTGTGATGATGGCATGTGTGGTATGTTTAAGTCTATGCCTGATTTTTTCATTAAGTAACCTCAGAAAATTCCTTCATTCCCAGCCTGACCTAGCACACGTATGGACATATAGAAATTACATTCACCATAATATGATAGTTGATGTTTCTAAGGGAATTGCAAAAACAGGATGAAAGCTTTTAAAGATTGCTCTAAAAAACTTTGTCCATTAATGCTGACTTAGTTTGTCTAGCTTGTTTACCGGATGCGTTTGTCTGCAAACCGAAATCTGTGGTTTATGCCTTATTCATTTTTGATTCAGGTCTTCAGTACTATAATCAAAGTGCTTCCATTAAACAGAAACTTTATTTGTTATATATAAGTTGGTTAAAACCAGGCATTTACTGATATCTCGCTATAAAAAATATTTTATTTTGGCATAATACAAGAATATTTTTTCCATGATATTACAAATCACGCTGAATTGCTTTAGCCAGAGAAATATATAGAGTACTATCGCATTGTAAAATATTTAAAGTGATGTAATTTAGCTGTCAAAAAAACATAAGTAGTCAAGCATAAGTAAATTTAAGTGATGAACCACTTAAACAAAAATGATGTTATGTGATGCATAAAACGGACCAATAAATATGCAGACTTGTTTGTGATAATGCTGAGAGTTTGTGGTGATGCAATGCAAGAATGTACAAAAAAGAGAATCTGATGTGATATTTTGTTTTGTTCTGTCGGATTACACCAGCTAAAGTTTGCCAGTCTGTGGTTAATTAAATAGTTTTGTTGTTCTAAAGAGCACGTCAAAGTTGAAGGATGTGATGTATACATTATGTATTACTGTTTGGTAAAAATTCATCCGCTTAAGTTTTTGCAAAACAGACAGTTGCTGATATTTCATGTTGTCACTCTGTTGCGATTATTGCTGAACATTTGTAGTTCGCTACTGGTTCGGCGGGTAAATATTATGCTGTTATGAATTTTTAGTTGATGTTTTTATTTGTAAAATCTGTTCAAATCTGTTTGTGCCTCTTAAATTCAGATTATGGAAGTTTGTCTGTAATGATAAAATAAAATATATGAATATATATATTTTATATGAGATATTTAGTTTTTATCTGTGAAACAGTAAACGTCTTCGCGCCACGACTATAATGGTTTAGCTTCCAAATAGCCAGGTAAGTATTTTCATTTGAGATACTCTTACCTAGAGCTAAGCCTGTAAATTTGGTTTATAGTGCTTAAGAAAATGTAGGTTATTCGTGGGAACATAGAAAAGAAAGAAGAATTAAGACGTGGTTTGATCAAAAAAAATTGTAAAGCTAATAATTATTAGATGTTTTACATTAACTTATAACACAACCAATGCACACAAACAGCACGATTTCACTTGAGTTTGTAGTTTACCACAAAACGTAAGATCTTTCACCACTTACTCACCTTCATTTAACATTTAAATCTGAATTACTTTATCTGTACTTCAGAACACAAAATAAGATATCTTAAATGTTGGAAAAATAAAACCTTTGGTCTATTTTGACTTGTGTTAGTTTTGTGTCCGTACAGGATAAGTCAATGGGTTACCAAAAATCTTTAAAATATTTTTTTGTGTTTTGCAAAAGACAGTTTTGCAGGCTAAAAATGACAAAATGATAGAATTACATGTCAACTATCCCTTTAACCCATATATACCTTTATTAAGGTCCTTGGTTTTTAACAACTGAAAATCACCCAAAAATCTTGCGTCAGTTGGAATTTTGTTATAAGACCAACCAACTTACTGATTCAAAGATTCATTTTACATTTTTAAATAATATAAAGCCTCTTGACACTACGACAACAACATAATCCTGACAACAACAGTGCTGTCTATGAAGTGATCAATGCCAACCTCTGTGTGCAGACGGTCTCTGGTGTGATCAGACCTAACTGCAGGCATGCAGACAGTTCCCTGCTGAGATCAGTAGATCAGGAAATCTGCATACATCAGCGAAACACGGTTACATTTTTCATGTAGGTCACAAGTCATTGCCTCACATCATGACTTCTGACCCCGACCACAGTGGCAACACCTGTCATGAGTCATAAACAGAAGGCTCTTGTTCAGATATTGCTTTAATGACAAACACGCATAGAATTAGCATCAAGTAATGGGTTTTATTATGTTATAATTTAGCTTATTTCTTTTTATGTAAAATAACCCTAAGGATCCTATTACAATGTGTAGCAAAGACGGGAGATATGATGTTCTTAAACCTTGTGGGTTGCTCACCTAAGCATTTGGGCATCACACTTCCAACACACAGGCTGTGGGCAGCAAAGCTTTTTATTTCATTTTTGTTTTGTTTTATTAAGTACTTTTATTGAGTACTGAATATTGTTTTGTACTCTCTATGAAAGACATCAATTCAAATACGATTACTTTTAAGACTCCATTTCCATTAGGATGCTGGCATAGAAGTGGTTCCCGAGGGACAGCCTGGCTATTTGCTAGGTTTAGTGACTACCATTACAATCCATAATAAAAATTAAAATGGCCAGGATTGTGTAATTTGTTGAATCTGCTTAGACCCCTTAGGCCAATACATAACTTTTAAGCCAGTCTGCTCTTTTGACCAATTTGTGTTTTCTCCAGTCAGTCTGGCAGCCCTATCTCATGTTTCACTCACAACACTCACATACCTGAATGTCTCTGAGCACTCATTTCAACCATCTAAGAATAGGCTTCAGTGTTTATTTAAAAAGGAAACACGCACATAGCAACTTTAGTTTATATCAATCATGTTTACGTGCTCAGAATGTGTGGATGACACGTTCATGCAATGGTGGATTTTAAGCTTAACAGTTTTATATTGATTACAGATCAACAGGTTTTTAGTCATTTGATTCATTTTTTATTGTATTATCATGTTTTTATTTTATTAAGTAAGCTATATTTCAAGTTATTTTAAGTAGATCAAAACAGCCCAACTATATTTCCAATTAAATAAATGCGTTATTTTTTTGAATATTTAAAAAACACTCTTGAAAACTCTTTATTTTTAAAAAATCAATGTATGTCAATGACCATATGAAAAGTTCACTCAAAATGTAATTACTTTTCTCAACTAGTTATTCATAACCAGTATGACTTCACTTCTAAAACCACTTCTAAAAGAATCTTATTCTGTATTACCCAGAAATAAGAGTCATGTAGGTTTTGAATAATGTGACGGTGTATACAGTATATGTTTCATTTTGGGGTCATTTACATTCGGACATATAATAAGAATCACTAGAATTCAGCATAACCTTTCAATACATTTATTATAATCTTATTCAAATTTAAAAATGTTTAAATTAGTGTGTTTATATATGAGTGTAAACGTTAGTCTAAGAAGTGCAATGATGGCAAGTTGTTTAAGAAAAGTTCATCTTCCCAGATCACATTTTACACTTTTTGTTGCCACTTTAAGAAAATGAACTTCAGTGAATCTTCTTATCATGTTAAATAAGTTTCCATGACATCTATTGCACTTTACATTTTACCCGTAAGTCTCATAAGAATTGAATTGCTTGTATTTGAAAAAATTTTAAATAAAAAGAACAGTTCAGTCCAATCAATCCGAATCTCTGAACAAGTTCAATCTTTCTGATACAATGTTCCATCAAGTCTATACCAAGTACTAATTCAAGTAAAGCAACACACCAATTGACATTCGCGTTCAGTCGGAACATCCCTTGTTTCACTTCACTACAAACGGAAATGACCCTCATCACATGATCAGTGCTAAAACCTCCTGAGCGACGGAGTACATCCATTTGCTTTGAGAAGGACCGAACCCTGTATCTGAGTTTTGTCTCACTGTAATTAGATTTTGAGGTCATCCAACCTCTTGTTGTTGCTATAGCGACTTGAATGGCTGGGCCTGCGATGCTGGCTTGCGGGTGATCCGGGCACAGAGCTGGAGATCTTGTTGGTCTTGACTTCAACTGCGTCTGGCTTGCCACTGCGCTCAACAGCCATGTTCTCTCTGTTCTGCTTGTAGACAGATCGGCTGCCGTGAGGAGGGAAGGTCCCGTCCGGTTCCGCGATGTTAAAATGGGGTTCTGCAGGAAAGTGTGTCGGAGCAGGCGCATGAGGTGGGAAATAAGGGTAGCTGGCCACGAATGGAACCACCGCATCCTCGCTGGGTGTTTTAGATTCGGTGTCGCAGACAGAGTGAGAGCGACGGTAACGGAGACCTTGCCTACACTTGGTAAAGCCCAGGTGATACATCTCCACCAGATTGAGCAGTAATGACACGCAAGCCACGGCCAGCATGAAGATGATGAAGATGGTCTTCTCGGTAGGCCGTGAGATGTAGCAGTTGACCGTGTTTGGGCAGGGCCACCTGCTGCAGGTGTACAAGGGTTTCAGTTGAAATCCATACAGAATGTACTGTGCTACGATGAAGCCCACCTCAAACAAGGTTTTGAAAATGATGTTGAAGACGTAAGTGCGTAGCAAGACCCCCTGCAAACGAATCTTGCCCTGCTCATCTCGAATGGGACCTTTAACGGATTTGGTGCTCAGAAGGGCTTGTTTGTCTGTCGAACTGGCTTCATTACATTTATGTTTTTGTTCCATGCGCACCAGATGAAGGATGTGGCCCAGGTAGATCAGCGTTGGAGTGGAAACAAAGATGATCTGCATCACCCAGAAGCGGATATGAGATATTGGGAAGGTTACATCATAACACACATTTTGACAACCAGGCTGTTTGGTGTCACAGGTAAATCCGGACTGCTCATCGCCCCAGACCTTTTCCGCGGCCGCACCGAGCACCAGGATACGGAAGATGAAGAGTACAGTGAGCCAGACCTTTCCAACTACAGTGGAGTGTTCCTGCGCTTTTTCCAAAAGCTTCCCAAAAGAGCCCCAGTCTCCCATTACCGCTGCGTGTCCACCTGCACACAAAATTAAATGCAAGAGTATATTAGGATTTTGCATGTTGCAGCTCTATTAAAATGGTTTATAATAATTTGTTACAAAAATAATATCTCAGATTTCAAATATTTTTCATTTTGTAATATAAAAAGACAAATGTTATTCATAGATTCATAGGCAAACATAGCATCATGGATCAAATGTTTTTAATATTTGAATATTTTGAAATAATCATGCCAACACAAATAAGCCTTCAAGTTGAGGGTAGGTTAAAGGTTATGTGTCATGTTTGAGAGATGTGTCGGTACATTTGGTCACGTGGCCCCGGGGCTTGACTGGCAAGTCCTCATGCCTGAGTTTGACCTGAAACAGGTGGACATACTCGACCCCAACATGCGCACAAAAAATCCTTCACGTAAAGATCCTTCAACACACTCCATCCTAACTGTATTACGCACTGTCTATTCACAGCTCCCCAGCAAACACAAAATGATGTCGAAACTAAATACCAACTGAAGTCCAGAGCTTACCCTGTCATTATAACATTTAGAATAGAGACTCCATGAAGATGCTTAATAACAAAATTATTAATAAAAAGCAATTAGTATTTTATATGAGATTTTAAAATATTTTTCTCTTGACTATTTTAGAGGCCACACAGTAAAGTCTTATGATAAAACACACACACAGACAAAAGTTATTTGTAAAATAATTGAAATTGAAAAATAAAATTAAATGATTAAACCCTTAGACTAACAGTTATGTATTATCCAATCACATAGAAATAATACTAAACATACAACTGTTTTTTAATTTTCATATACATTATTGTCTGAAAATGATTTTTGTAGCTGTACATTTACAGATTTAGCAAGATTTAATTTTTCATTGAAAAATGGTGTTATACTACGTTAAATAAGAGGGAGATAATGAGTTCATGTGTCAAAATTATACTGTTAATCAGACAGGTTCAATTGATTTTATTGAAAGCTAATGTAAAGTTTGATGCTTCATTATTGGTTAGTGTGATTGTATAGATTGAAACTCACCTTGCTTTAATGTCCAGAACAAGAATGGCCTCTTTAAACACACAAAATCTTGGAAGACCAAAATTGTAACAGAAGCGTGTGAGTTGTCACGCACGCTTTCTTCTGTAGCCCACCATAGGTTCAGACAGAAAAAGGGCCCTGTCCTAAAGAAATACACTGTATATACGTGTGTGTGTGTGTGTGTGTGTGTGTGTGTGTGTGTGTGTGTGTGTGTGTGTGTGTGTGTGTGTGTGTGTGTGTGTCTGGTTAGGGTTAATTTTGGCAGGGAACACAATCCCCAGGGAGAATTTTGACGGGTGTACCACCTGCCTTGTTACTCAGAGCCCCACTGGTGAGTGACAGCTGTCTAGGCCAATGGCAGAGCTAACAAAACACAGTCTGATGGTCTGAACGGATTCCCCCTTTGAAGGAAGCTTCAAATACTGTCTGTCTGTTTATGTGCATCTGTCTCTCTATTTTTACCCCCCCCCCTTTTTGAAACCTGCATTAGATCTGGACAATCAGAGGTATGAGAGCAAAGGACAGATGAGAGATGACAACTAGACGAATTGAGAAGATGAAGAATATTTTCCATTCGATCAACTCAGGTACAACTGGATCTGGATGGGATTGTGACCTAGAAAATCCAAGCTATTTAAAACACATGATATTTTAATTCTATTAAATAAAGAGTTGAAATCTGAAAGTAGGCTCAATTCATCAACTCAATCCTGTATAAGGAAATGATGAGTTATGGATATGATCAGATATTATAGAGTATTTAAGGGTTATAACACTGGACTTGATGACCTTAAATCTAGGTCAGCCTACTATTATTTATGTGTAAACTGTTAATTGTGCATGCACATTTTCTTTTAATATACAAAGTTTATCACCTCTAGCATTGAACTATTGACTTTACTAAAAACTGAGTCTTAACACTGGATTATGGATAAAACATTCCTGCTCGTTTAGTTTTATATTGTTAGACATTTGGAGTTGTAATTCCCCCAGAGCCAAATATATAAAGTCAACAAACAAGAGCAAAAAAATCATCTTCACTAGAGATAGTCCTCCTCAAAAATGGAAATTCTGTCATAAATTTAATTATATTTTCAAGAATTTTAATAACTGGTAATTCTGGGGCACTATTGACTACCATTGGGTTAAGGAATATTGTTTACTTATTGGTTCTGCACAAATTAAGATATTTTGATATTTGACTACTGATTACTTTTTTCTACTCAATGGCAACCCGGAAATCTCAGTTGCCTAAATTCTTCCAAATACATTTCTTTCTGTTTAACAATACAAATACATTCATACAGGTTTGAGACTCCTTGATTTTGAATAATTCATGACAGATCTTTGGGGAAACTATTCCTTCAACTGAAACATTCGTTAGCACAGTCGATCCAGCCAGGGGACATAAGGCATTTGCTACCTTTGTAAAAATCCATTTTAAAATGTTATATTATTAATGTAATATTCATTACTGGTTGTTAGATAAACAGCCAAAATATTATAATATATTCATTGTTGTTGTTAATTGTGATATGTATTTAAAGCAAATATTTTTTTCTTTTATTTATGTTTTATTAAATAACGCACTTATTGTTAATTGACGCAAAATATTTCATTATTCACAAATGAGTTACGATATATTTGTGCCAGCAGTGCAGTCACAAATTTACATTTACTCAGGCATTTCTACTCTTTAAAATTTGGTTTAATGTGTAAAATGTGTGCCAAACCAATATTCGTGCACAAATAAATTTCATATTTTAATTTATTGTAGTATTTTTAGCTTATAAAGTACATAAATATTTTTAAAAACAATGTGAATTCTGTTATATTATGTACATTTGTTATGGTGTACATATTTGCACAGAGTTCAAAACTCTCGTCATCAATAAATAATATGAGCATATTATTAGCACTCATTAACATTGTGTTTGAGTGAAATCTATTTTAGACTCTAGAGTAAAGTGATCTAGCACCTCTAAAAAGAAAACAGTTTCTGACTGATCCAGGCTCCCATTGGGGAGTCCTTCGAATTATTCAGATGTCGACTTGTTGCCCGGACAACAAGAAAGATGATTTCTGCGATGTTGAGCAGGATGCAGATGCCGGAAACGGCAAGCATAAATATAGTGAACACTGTTTTCTCTGTAGGCCGGGACACAAAGCAGTCGACTATATTTGGACAAGGGTACGAGTCACACTTTACAAGCCGAAACATCTTATAGCCGGGGTAAATCATGTAGAACAGATACATAAAGGCCGATTCGAACAGCACGCGAAACAACAGGCTTATCATGTAAGTCCACCAGAGTCCTCCTGTAATCTTCATCTTTTGATTCTTAATCTGCTCCAGGTCCTTTGGACCAGTGCGGCCTGCCTGCCGGTACAATTTTTTCTCGATGTGCCGACGATGTGCAATGTGCATGGTAACCAGCAGGGCAGGGGTAGAGACCATGATGAGTTGCAGGGCCCACAGTCGAATGTGAGAGACGGGGAAGAAGTGGTCGTAGCATACGCTGTTGCATCCTGGCTGCTGGGTGTTGCAGGTGAAATGGGCTTTCTCATCACCCCACACACTCTCTGCCGCCACCACTAGAATCAAGATCCGGAAAATGAAGAGGACAGACAGCCAGATACGCCCTATTCCAGTTGAATGCCGGTTTATGCCGCTGATTGCGGCATAAAAAGACGCCCAGTTCATTTTAGATTCCAGTTCTGAAAGGCCGAGCAAAGCACCACTGTTAGGAAGCATACACACTTGCACACAAGTACACAAATGCTGGGACATTTTCAATCCAGCTTAGACACGCATAACTGTACATCATCCTAATATACAAATGTATAATGCTCAAAATTAAAACTAACTTTCACATTGTAACTCTATATGGTAACCAAAATGTCATAGTCATCTATTAAACGGTGTTTATATTCAGCAAAGTCTAAAGCAACCCTTCAGCAAAACATATAGAAGAACACCATATATCTTGTTTGAGAGAGAGAGAGAGAGAGAGAGAGAGAGAGAGAGAGAGAGATGTATGATGTTAGTCATTATCACCAGGCTCCGCAGGTGCTGTAAGTGGCATGGGCAGAGCCCGTGTTGAGGGGTTTCGAGACCCGCCGTGTCTCCGGTGTGTCCGTCTATGAGTATCCGTATGTGTGTACTTCTGTCAGATAGAGTGTTGCCAGCATGCAGCAAGTATTTATGAAGGCAGGGCCAATCATGTGACTGGCCAACTCTCAGCCAATGTCATTCTCCAATCACACAATGAAAGCGTAGGTTCAGTCACAGAACAAGAGTGTGTGCTTCTGTGTGATTTGGGTCACTGAGTACCTTCCATCTTACACTATTTCTTTCCTGCCTCACAGATCTGCGTCATTTCATAAACTGCTACCTACAAGGCCAAATGAGGTCATCGTTTACGAAATCCTTATTAATACCCATAAACATTTATCAAAATTCTGATTTAGTGCTGAGATTCTTTTTAATAATAGACACGCATTTATTCATTCATTATGACGTTTAATGCTTTCCCTAATGCATTATTTACTGCTGAATGTTATTGTTATGTATTCCCACAATCATGAGTGTTGCTTGTGATCATATTTAAATGACATATTTGGAATTATGTAGTGCAATATTATGGTCAATACGGAATGGTCAACCCCCCAAATTGAAATCTTTCGTGAATTACTTTAAGTTGTTTTAAACCTTGATAATTTCTTTAGTTTAACATAAAAACCATATCTGAAATGGACTATCATAGTAGTTATAATACAACATAATTTTTAAGGGCAAAATTCCTGGGCAAACATAAATTACCATTTCAGTCAATGGTGTCCTTGAAAAATCAGTTACTAACCTTCTACCAAATATCTAGAAAAATAAAATAGAAATAAAGTTTTGAAACAACTTGAGCCTGAGTAAATTATATTCGAGTGAACAATCCCTTTAGTAACATTAGTGTTTGAAAATATATTTTATTATTATAAAGAGCAGTTAAGTATCATGAACATCCAGTTAATTTAATAAATATTATTTGTAACAAAGCCTTGATAACGTCATATTACACTGTTTTAGTTAAGTGTAATGATGTCATCATAGATCTGAACTAAAACAGAAAAAGCAGAAATACAAGAGATTTTTAATCTCTAAAAGAGGCAACAATCACCAAATGTTTGTGTTTTGTTAGATTGTGTTATGAGTCTGTTGTGTTATCTTGAGTTGATTTCTTTAACAAATTGTGATTTTAATACATCTGATGTAAGAAAGGGGGGTTCACCTCTTATCACTGGTCTGGTAGTTGGTGGATTATTAGGCTACTGGGTTGTTGGATTGATCATGGTTGGTAGTTGATTATGACAGGGTTTAATTGGTAGGTTTAGTACTGTGTTGGATAGGGTTGGTATTTGGCTGATGTTTACCTGCGGTGGATGAGGTCCCTGAGAGCAGAAGAAGAAATTGAAGTTGAAGTCAGGAAAGGGTTGATGTTTCTCTAGTGTGGATTATGGAGCAGTACCGGACCTTTGAATTGCTAATGACTGGTGTCACGCTGTTACTCGCCCCACTGCGAACATCTCAACACAAAAGATGCTTGTGCTGCTGAGTTCTTCACCATTCAGATCAGACACAAGATACACACCCACCAGTGGAGACTGTGACGCACATCATGTCCAAGCACACACACACACACACACACACACACACACACACACACACACACACACACACACACACACACACACACACACACACACACACACACACACACACACACACACACACACACACACCTTATATGTACAATTCATACTTTTACTCACACACACACACACACACACACACACACACACACACACACACACACACACACGCACGCACACTAAATACGTTGACAGACACAACTTTTTAAAATAAGCATCAAAATAATATTATGAATAGTAATTAAAAATAACATATCCATATTAAAACACTGATGTGTGTGTTACAACACACTCAAATTCATAAACACAGCAGAAAAATAACTACAATGTATTACTGGAAACTAATGCACATTATTATATAAATGTTTTTAATCTAATCTGTTTAATATCAAATACAGCTCAGATCCTTCACCCCCATTTAGTTTGCACAAACATCCCATAATGTGTCTCTACAGACAACCTGCTGTTATTATTTAAGAAAGTTCTCAAAGACTCCCACAAGTGGGCACACGCGCGCACACGGATGCGCGCACAACAGCGGAGCACAGGCGCGCGCACGATCCCAGCCCAACCCACAGGAATTGTGGGAAGACATGGCAGCTTCCGGTGTTTGTGGGGAATGAATTTCTGTACAACAGTCATTATTATTAATATTAACCGGGCTTTATTAACACCATCTGGACCGAGGTTCTGTCCGGGTCGGGATGGATAAGAGGGGCAGTGTGGATAGCGTGGAGTCGCAGTGCAGGTAACTTATTTCACTTCTCTTAAATACACTTATTTAAGTGTGTGTGTGTGTGTGTGTGTGTGTGTGTGCGTGCGTGCGTGCGTGCGTGCGTGCGTGCGTGCGTGCGTGCGTGTGTGTGTATAAAAGTATGAATTGTACATATAAGGTGTGTGTGTGTGTGTGTGTGTGTGTGTGTGTGTATAAAAGTATGAATTGTACATATAAGGTGTGTGTGTGTGTGTGTGTGTATAAAAGTATGAATTGTACATATAAGGTGTGTGTGTGTGTGTGTGTGTGTGTGTGTGTGTGTGTGTGTGTGTGTGTGTGTGTGTGTGTGTCTGTTGTTTGGGTTTGATAAGGTTTTGTTGTTGATTGGTTTGTTCGTTTATATCCTATAATATTCTGTTAGCTCCAGCACGACCCGCTCCGACCGACTTTCAGACGCAGAGCTCCGGGTCAGTTATGATTTTTTAACTCTTACTTCCTTTAATTTGTGTCTTCCGGTTTCCTGTTTGTTAAATGAAACTTGTTCTCCCCCTTAGAGTAAAGGAAGGGCCATTGAAAAGGTACTAACATTATATGTTATGTTAAAAGTCATTTACTCACCAGCTTGTCATTTTCAAACCTGTTTGATATGCCACCCAGAAGATATTTGAAAGAAAGTTGGTCACCAAAGAACTGCAGTACTCATTCATCAAGCGTGACGGTTACCGACATTCTTCCGTGTATCTTCTTTTGTGTCCTCCTGGTTTGGAATGTAAATGATGATGTTGACTCTCTTATAAGCTTGTCTGATGCTTTCAGGTCCACAAGGATCCCAATCAGGATGAGCTTCCCATCCTTCCAGAGGAACGGATACAGGATGCTGGTACGTGTGGCGAAACCCAGATTTGGGGAAACGCAATGTTGGTCAAGATAGTATAACACTTGAACTGATACAGTGCATTTAAACTACACAAAATAACAAACATGCTTTGCATGACTCGCATTCTGTGGGTCTGCAAATCACCAATGCAATTTACAACAGCATGAGCTGAAAGAGTTGTTCACTGTGTGTCCGCAGCTAAAGACGTTACATACATTTGTCCATTCATTGGCCCTCTAAGAGGATCTCTGACGCTCACCAACTACCGACTGTTTTTCAGGTGTACTGACAGGGTAAGACTTACCCGCCTCTTGTTTGTGAATTTATTTATATTAAAACTAAAGATTGGTTATTGTGTTTAGGAGCCCGCGTTTGTGCTGGATCTACCGCTGGGAGTTATAAGCAGAATAGAGAAGATCGGTGCCGCGACCAGCAGGGGAGACGTCTCATTCGGGCTTGTCTGCAAGGTATTTGTGCCTGCACACAGAATATCTCATGTTATGGATATTTGCTCAAAGTTTTTTGCATGTTGTTGTAGGATATGCGGAACCTGCGTTTTGTGCACAAGGAGCCCGAAGACTCGCTTAAGAAATCTGTGTTTGAAGTCCTGATGAAGTTGGCTTTTCCCATTTCAAATAACATGGTGTGATGCAGCTTTGTAAGAAACATTATGTGTTCAGTGGCCTAAAAGAAGTGTAAACGACCTTTTCTTTCTCTTTATTTCCCTTGTTCTAGTCTCTTTTTGCATTTGAGTATAAGCAGGCATTTCCTGAAAATGGATGGAGGGTTTATGATCCACTGGCTGAATACAAGAGACAGGTAAGTGTGATTTTAATGTTTCTTTGGCGCTGAATCTTCAGTCAGACATGATGGCAAAAATAAATCCAACGTACAGACCAAGAGATGCTCTGTAAAACTTAAGAAATTCATATTACAAATTTAGCTTCTGGCTGTATGTATTTAATACTTATTAGAGATTAAATAAACACGGAGAGTGTAAATTATTTCTTGTAAAATGTGCATGTGAAATAAAAGACAAAGTGTTACAACAGGGAAGTAAATGGGAAAATTTTGACCAAAGCATATATGTTTGTCTATTTAGGGCCTTCCCAATGAAAGCTGGAGAATATCTAAAGTTAATGATCACTATGAGCTATGTGATTCCTACCCAGCAGTGCTAGTTGTCCCAGTAACCATCACTGATGAGGAACTGCGGCGCGTTGCAAGCTTCAGGGCCAAAGGCCGCATTCCTGTTAGTGCCATCAGTATTTCCTCTTACATCTCTTAATTGAACTGATTCATCCACTTGGAGAAATGCATCACCTCTCAATTTAAATATTTGGAATGTAGGTGCTATCATGGATCCATCCAGAGAGTCAAGCCGCTGTGGTTCGGTCTAGTCAGCCGATGGTTGGCCAGAATGGTCGGCGCTGCAAAGAGGATGAGAAGCTCCTGCAGGCAATCATGGATGCAAATGCTCAATCACATAAAATCTTCATATTTGATGCCAGACCTAGTGTGAATGCCGCAGCTAACAAGGTAAACTAATGCACTTTATTTTAAAATGTGTTAAAAGAAGGAATTTGTTAAACCCCATCCATCTGTTTTAGCTGAAAGGAGGAGGATATGAGAGTGAAGATGCTTATCAGAATGCTGAAATGATGTTTTTGGAAATCCACAACATTCATGTGATGCGTGAGTCGCTACGGAAACTGAAGGAGGTTGTCTATCCCAACATCGAGGAATCTCATTGGCTATCCAACCTTGAGTCAACACATTGGCTGGAACACATCAAGGTGAGAAGTCAGATCAGTTTATAGTTTCTCACACATTAAGACATATGAATGATGAAGTTGTTGCTGATGTTGGTTTGTGTGTATGTGTGATAGTTGATTCTGGCAGGAGCTTTAAGAATAGCTGATAAGGTGGAGTCTGGGAAAACCTCAGTGGTCATTCACTGCAGTGATGGCTGGGATAGAACGGCTCAGCTCACGTCTCTGGCACTGATCATGCTGGACTCTCATTACAGAACCATACGGGGCTTTCAGATCCTGTTGGAGAAAGAGTGGCTCAGCTATGGACACCGTTTCCAACTAGTAAGGAAATGTGTGCAAGCAACATGCCCAGGATAAAGGGAATAGTTTAACCCCAAAATTATTACTTGATAATGATTTTAAAGTAGATTTGGTGCTAATTAAAACTCTTTTCTTAAATACATGTTTTCTCCGTTTATAGAGAGTGGGTCATGGGGATAAGAACCACACAGATGCTGACCGCTCACCAATCTTTCTGCAGTTCATGGATTGTGTTTGGCAGATGACTAGACAGGTGACTGCAAAATACCCATCAAACAACAAGCCTTTATTTGACTTGTCTAAACCTACTGCTTTAGTCTATCTCTGCATGACATTTGTGTTTTGTCTGTGTCTGTATGCAGTTTCCTGCAGCTTTTGAGTTCAATGAGAATTTCCTTATTACAATTTTGGATCACCTCTACAGCTGCCTCTTTGGGACATTTCTGTGTAACACTGAACAGCAAAGACTCAAAGAGGTAAAATCCTTCATGTTTCTGGGCGTGTGAATGCATACACCAGAGCAACTTGTGATACATGCAAAATAATGTTGCAAGTAACAAACAAAATGTATGTGTATAGGAGGTGCCAAAGCGGACTGTGTCTCTGTGGTCATTTGTAAACAGTCAGCTAGAGGAGTTTGTGAATCCTCTTTACGTGCACTATCAGTCCCATGTGCTTTTCCCCACTGTTGGTATCCGACACCTACAGCTTTGGGTCTCCTACTACATCCGCTGGAACCCACGTATGCGACCACAGGTAAATACTTGCAAGCAAATTTGATACGCTAGAGATTAACACTAAACATCTGATTTAGGGCCAATTTTGTTATAGATTTTAAATGATTTAACATTGACATTGATCAAAATTACATAAATTTGTTTTGCTGTTATCTAGGAGCCTGTTCATCAGCGCTACAAGGAGTTGTTAGCCAAACGGGCAGAACTTCAGAAGAGGGTTGAAGAGCTACAGCGTGAGGCAGTCAACCGTACAGCTGCTACATCTGAGAGGGCCGGGTCACCTACACGTTCCATCACGCCTGTGCAAACCTTTGTATGAACGCACACAGAACTTAAGGAAGAAAGTAGTTCTCCATGCACTGTTAATGTGTCGCAGTTCTCCTAATACTTGCAGTGGAACACAGCTGATGTCAATCTACACACTGACTTTCACCTTGCTACTACCAGCTGTCCGGATGAGAGAAGCTTTTATTCACTAAAACTACCTGCTACTGGTATTATATTAATACATTTATTAATCTAGTGAGGCATCAGTACATGTTAGAAACACATAAGGGCTTTAACTTTATTTTGAATGTAATTAAACTGTGGGGGAGATGGGTGACATGCTCTGCCACTCAGAATCACATGACCAAAGCAATGTGATGTCATTCTTCATTTCCATGTAGATGGAAATCTGAAGCAAGTCTTTCCAGCTTCAGGGTTTTTATGTACTACTTGAAGTTCCATATTTTCCTAAGCTTGTTTATATAAAGATTATTATTAATTAATTGTATTAAAAGTGATATAGACCAGTTACTTATATTCACAATAATCTACATTTTGCTAATAGGTAAACATTGTCAAAGTATACTGACACATTTCATTGGCAATCATTAGCTAGTATGCTACTGGAATAACACCAATAAAATCCTGCAATGTCTGCAACTAGACAATGGCTGGTGTTTTATTCAAGTGTGGATATGCTAAAGACTGCCTTACAGTAAGAAGATCAACCCGCAACTTCAGAATAATGAGTACAGTGTCAGAAGTGACACCCACAAGTCTAAGAATTTGTGTATGCAAAATTGTATCTGTGAATTTTTATCAGAAAGTACAGAGGAAAAAAGCTGCTAAGAATATTAATACAAGACAAGACAAAGATCTGTTGATTTACTGCAGAGGTAAAATTAAAAACATTTTTTTGTAAGTTTAATGTTAGCAACCTTTTGTTTGCTTCCAAAACCACATCAACCACTTCCTCCATCGTTTCGCTTTTAATCCAAAGAATTTAACAACCTAACAAACATCAGCTTTCAAAGCAGTGCAAACAGGTAATGTACACATTCACGAATACATTTTTAACAATGGTTGTATAAAACCATACAAGTACTTAAACACATTTATTTACAGTTTTTTCTTGAATGGAATTCCTTCAGGAGCAAGACTTGACATGGGGGGTTGTCCTTATAGTCTGTTTTTTTACCACTTGCCCCTTTTGCTCCAATCCTTAGGCGTGAAATGCAAACATTTGGGGTCAATGCGAAGGTGGCGTTTCTGCATGGCCCGCTCATGGCCATCCACTATTTCTTCAGAGAGGGTAAGGATATACTGACCCTACAAGGAAAGTATGATAAATTTATCAATATAAACATCATGCTATCATATAAGGATGAATATTTATCTTAAACATAGATGATCGGAAAATGAAAGAGGAAGACTGATATAGTAATATCTTACTTTATAATAATTTATGAGGTTGAGGTATTGGAGAGTTGATATGACATCCTCTTTCTTCACACTTGTGATTTCACTAATTTCACTAAAAAAAAAGATGTAGTAAAACAACAAAGATTAGTATTCATAAAAACATTTTTACTGTGACAAAACAATACTAAGAATGGCACACACTTGATGGTTATCTGTGGTCGTTCTCCATTCTCTGATTTGAGGTCCATCAGAATCTCAAGAATGGTCTGGGACCAGTATGAACGATACGAGAGCAAACCTAGGTCAGACAGAGGTTTCTCTGGAGTCCCTGTCCTACCTTCCACCTTTGAGAGCTCGTAACCTGGGAGACAGATGGACAAACGCCATACATTAAAGATTTTGAAAAGGAAAATTAGGCCAAGTAGTTGACTATTAAGAGAAAAATTACTCACTGAATTCAATAAGCAGCTTGCCATAACCTCTTCTTTGGTAAGGTGGTAAAGTCAGAATACAAGCCACATTGTAGTCTTCTGTAGATTCTTTTTCCTATTAGGAATATAAAAAGAACATGGTCATAAGCAACAATGTACTTGATTAATCGATGGAATTTTCCATAGAATACTCGATTACTAAAATATTCGATAGCTACAGCCTTAGCCACAATATAACATCACTTATGTGTTATCACTACGTAATATTTCACTTAAAACATTTTTAGATTTAAAGACAGGTGTTATAAATATACCTTTGAGAAGTAACCAACTATGTGGAACCCTTTTGAGTCATACTCTGTCATAACATAGAAGAGAAAAGGATCTGTATCGTAGTAGAGAGTCTTGTGGTCCAGGAAGCATTTGGCCAGTAAACACAAATTTTGTGAATATGTCTGTAGTCAAAGAAAAACAGTTTAGAGAAAAAACTGTTTCAAGATCTGAATATTAACAACGTTCTTTTAACAGTTTTTTCTTTACATATACACACCTTGTTTTTCCTGCCATCTATTTCAAAAAAGGAGATGGTTCCCTTGCGGTAGATCTCATTTCCTGGGGGATGCCTAAGGTTGCATTTGGTCTGTAAACATTACAGAAGGATGTAATTGTATTTAACATTGATAAATGGAAAACAAGTTCCTTATTTGCA
The DNA here is from genome assembly GCA_033220385.1 of Triplophysa yarkandensis. NCBI lineage: Eukaryota > Metazoa > Chordata > Actinopteri > Cypriniformes > Nemacheilidae > Triplophysa > Triplophysa yarkandensis. The sequence continues at coordinate 17,777,419 of CM065657.1, forward strand.
TTTATGTAGACATAGTACTGCAGTTACTCTTACCAGGTGCCTCTGGAGACACTTTAGGCTCTTGAGGTATTTGAGACAGAATTCACAGAGGTAGAGAATAGGTAATGTGGTGAGCTCTTGTGGATATGGAGAAAAGTACCATGGCTTCAGTCTGTGTCGACCCAGCTCAATACAGTCAATGTTCTTCATTCGTGTGATGATGTCATCGTGACTGCGGTCAGACACCAAGCTACCAGTCATGCGTGGCGCAGAGGGGATTCCGTCAGAACTGTCCTGGGAGTCCTAAAACGGTTGAGTTGTTAATTACTAATAAAGCATTTGAGAATACAAGGTAGAAAGTCCCTGGATTCTATTTTTTATGGGGTTGCTTGTATTTAGTCTTGCTTTTTATTCCTACTAATGCCAGGCATACCCTTTTTAATAGAAAGTACACAAATTTAAGTGAATTTTTTTAATTTAACAGATTATACTATTATAACTATTATAATTGCTGGTTTTCATTTTTTAATCTCCGTTACATCAAGAACCTGAGATTTTTAACAGCCCTAAGCACTACCCTGTCAGACAAACAACAAAGACAATTGAAAGTAAATGAGCCAGACCTCTCCTGGCAGCAAATAGATGGTTGAGCAGCGGGGGCTGTTATTCTGAAACACCTTTACCATCTAGCAAAAAAACAAAAGGGATTGCAGAGCTTTGGGACATTTGAAGGTACACAGGTGATATTACAGCTGATCTAACGTTTCATTGAAAAGATTCTAAGAGGATGCAGGAAATTGTCAATCACTGTTAATGCTAGATGATCTCAATGGGAAAACTTGTGGATTAAACCACTGTTTGTTTAACAGGAAATTAAATCACATTTATATCTTCTCAAGATGTGTAATGACCCTAAACAGTTTTTGAACCTAAATCAATCAAAGGAGTGTTTCTATTTTGTACAAAAAAAAAAAAAGGTTTTACCTCTTCAGTTCCACCGCAATTTTTTCTTTTTCTTCCCGGCTGAGTAGGAATAAGACGACGTGGTGTTCCGTTCTTACAGAGGAATAAATCAAAGGGAGAAACAAAGACGACTTTTAGTTTAGCTATCGAGAATTCTCATAATAAAAGCCAGAATCGTGTGTTTCTGTTTTTATTATCAGTACAGTTTCTTAACATGCACAATGTTGTTTCTTACCGTGGTGAGGGGTTCATGCTCATCTCTCGATTTAATGCTGAATGTTTCTCTTATGGCTGGGAATACAGAAGCCTGACTTGCTTCTGTAGAAGTGGGAAGAGAGGGCACTGGAGTCGCTGCAGTTACTTGTGTGGCCAAAGACACAGATTCTGCTTTCCTTTTCTGTTAAATTTAACAGACACACAACTGTTATTTCTTATATGTCTAAATACAAAAATCTCTTACATTAAGCTCTCATAAATAAAAAAATAAACATGAATGGACTTCTTATACTCACCATGCAAATTAAAAAATGATATCTATAAAATATAAAATGTACTGAGAACATATGATATTGGCTATGGAGAGTGGAGGATTTAACATTCATAACAGAATTGATATAGGATTAACACAACATTGTGTTCTCCTTTGTGTGTAACATCTACATATTGTAGCAGCCAATATCATCAATTTTAACAGTATGGTAATTGAGATGAGGCAAAAATGGCATCCCTCACACTGTTTGTGCAATAGGATCTTGTTAGTTACTAAGTATTAAATTAGGCCAGATTATTGAAAGCTCTTGCTTGACAGAGCTGTAGATTTTCATTAGTGTAAGGGGCAGGTTTTGTCTGTACCGGTGTGGGGAGGGTTTTGCCTCTTGATGGAGCTGAAGCAGACTGAACGTTGAGATCTAGACTCTTCCTCTGAATTTGAACATAAAGGAAGAGAATACAGTGAAAGTTGAAAAGCATGAAAATCTGAAAACAATGTATGACATTTCAAAATATAGCCTTTATCTTGGGGTAATGTGATTGGGACACAAGACTTATATTAATCCGAAACAATGTCTACTTATCGTAAATGTCTATGTATACTGATGATCATTTAAGTCGAAGAATAATCAGTTATGAATTCAATAGTCATTTTTTTTATTTTCCATCCACCCAGAAAGATGATTTCACACATATGAAAACACAGACATCATTAAAGTTACTAAAATAACAGCACGAAAAGACCAATGTATTTACTGTTTCCACTATCTGTACAGTGTGGAGCTTAGTATCTCACCACATCTCTCTCTGGGGAGCTGGGGCGAGACCCAGGAAGGCCATTCTTTGTGGGGGTCTTTGCCTCCTTTTTGGGAAACTGGAGCTTCTTTAAGTCCAGCCGATCCGGTGTAACCCATTCGTCCAGTCGCTTGTTGACTTTCGATAAACAAAAAATAAAAGTTTATCTTTGTATGAAACAATGAGCAAACTAACATCCTAATGGAGACAGAAAAGTGTTGTTAACGGTTACTACTTACAGTCAATATAATGGACATAGTAAAGCTTTCTTCCAGGAATGTCTTTGACACTGAGAATTTCAGCCAATGCTATTGTAAATAAAAGAGAAAGCATATTAAAACCATGCAGTTAAAGCCTTTACATTGATATATTGTCCCACAAAGTATCACAATATTGATATCTGATATTAATATTACTACTATTAGCAGAAGATGACAAAAAACACATTGCATTTACACAAGATGACACATTTATTTCATTATTCAAGCTCTTATGTTTATTTCACATTAGAGTCAGGTAATATAATGAAGAAATGAAGATGCTAGTGTGTTGTTTACAGCTAGCGGGCTAATACATACGCCATTCGTTTTCATTGTCTTGATTTTTGCGCAGCACAGGAAGACGACAGCCTTCGACGACTTCAACCTATCAAGAGAAAACGGTTATTAATAACCCGAACCAAAAATGACAAAGCGAATGAATTGACATTGAAACTAAAATTAAGGTTTATTAAAAATTGACTCACTGGGTCGGCCATGTTTTAGTGTGGCGCACAGAATTATGGGTAGAGCAGGACTAGGCTTGTTCCCCTTCACGCGGCGCTCATCTTGGTCTGACATCATGTTATCGCGAGAATAGACGTCAATGCCTGAAAATCCCGTAGGCTGGGGGGGGTCGAGGAAAAAGTGGGCAGATGTTGGCAGAATTTTTTGTGTACAATTTAGAATTTAATCACAAACCTTTCAAAAGCTGAACACATATTACTATTGATTATGCATGGAAAAAATAATAAAAGAAAAAACAATAATACAACGATGCAAACAATAAAAGAAAACAAATAAATGTCAGGAATCACATATTATTCGTTAAACTTTTTGGGTAATTTTAGAAAGAAAATACAAAATAAGAAAATTATTTCCTTTTCATTACAGGAAATCCTCTTTTGCTCATAAGAAATTTATTCTTATATTATCTTATATATCTTAAGAATTTCTATCATATTTTGATTTTTAATCATACTTCCAATCTTTTTTCTTTTAAAAAATAGTCCTGTTATAAATATCCTAAATTCTAATAAGAATACAGTACAACTTTTGAAAGCATTTAATTCCCATAAGGACTTAACAGCACGCACGCACGCCCTCGCACACACACACACACACACACACACACACACACACACACACACACACACACACACATATAAATATATATATATATATATATATATATATATATATATAGACGGACGGACAGACAGGCAGGCAGGCAGGCAGACAGACAGACAGACAGACAGACAGACAGACAGACAGACAGACAGACAGACAGACAGACAGACAGACAGACAGACAGACAGATAGATAGATAGATAGATAGATAGATAGATAGATAGATAGATAGATAGATAGAAACATATATCTCCCACAGAATATTAAGTAATATCCAATAGGATTGTGAGAATCAAATGAGATCATACAGGATAAACTGAAGTTCTAAAAGGATTTTTTGACAAGGGCTGATAATTCAAATATTCCGAAACTATACATTAGCAGCATGTTATAGTATTGTAGTAAAGTGAAGTGTGCGTCGAATTTGAGGATCTCATTCTAACTAAAAAAAAGAGTAAAATGTAGGAGATTCTGTGCGTTATTAAGTAAATTCTTATTCAGTAATCTTCAGGTTATTCTTTCATCCTCTGAAATGGTTTACCCTGAAAATATGTACAAAGATCAATAAAGTGTTTGCACAAAATAATGAGGTTAATTGTCAATTAACTTTCAGCCATACTTTAACTTTGATTGAGACCACAGTCAGGGTATTATATAATTGTTGTATGTTTAAAAAGAAGCCTCAAATTCAAATAACAAAAAAAAGATGTATTAATGTTCTACTGTTTCAATGTCTTTCTCACAACTCACATTAATTCTCACACTTTAATATTTCATGCAAAAAGTCATTAGCTGGATAGATTTTACTCTTAAAATGTTTGCTTTAAACACAAAGTGATCTTATTTCTGTTACAGAATTGAAGTCCAATGCAAACTGTTGAAATATTGTTTGTATGAAAACTGGGATGGCCTTCAATACTTTGTTGTATTCTCTATTGTGCATCTATTGTGTTTTTATTTGAACTTGAAATACTAATAATATAATAGATAAAACATAAATAAAAATAAATAATATACTGAAAATGAAATAATAGGAAAAACACACATATTTATATTAGGGTCAGTTGCGGTTAGAGAGAGGGTCTTGTAAGCAGGAGGTTGTGGGTTTGAATCCCAGTGCCAGCAGACAATGACTGAGACATCTTACCACTGATTACTCTGCAGGTATGATTGGCCATTACACAATACTTTGGAAAGAAGCCTCTGCCAAATTAATAAATGTTAATCAGACTCCAGTTAGTAACTATACATTAAATTCAATTCAATTAAAATTGCTGCAATTTTAGATTTTTGTTATACTATTATACTGCAGTATGTTATTCAAGCATGATGTTAACCCTTATAATATTTAGATTTGGAATAAATCTATCATTTTGGTAATATTGTAAGTCAAAATTTTGTCAGAGAATTAATTTACAGTGTTCTTTTTTTGCTTAGGAAAGATGAAAACAATTAAAAGGTTCAAGAAAATTCCCATTCAGATGATTGATTTGTTTAAAGAACATTCAAAACACTCAGTAAACACTCTGAAAATATTTTATTTTAGTAATGGGAATTTAAATTTACATAAAAAATATATATCGATTTTTTCTAACAAAAATATTAGGTAAATTCTTGACAAAAATATGCTTCGTATATCCTGTGATGATACATTATATTCTACGTCACTTTGAAAAAAGAATATGATAATTAAAATGTAATTTACTTTATTTAGATCTGTGAGCCCTAAAAGAAAAGAAGTTCTTTACAAAAATGTTCAATCATGTTTATGCAAGACAATGCAAGACAATATGTCAGATTTGTAAAAGTGATGTTTAAAAGTGAAACATTTACATTTTTCAACATGTTCAAATGTTCAGTGTAGATTGGTGTTGTTATTTAAATAGATGCATGAAAAATAAATGCTTAATATTAAATTGAAAAAATATGAAATGAAAAGCTGAAAACAAAGATAGTTTGTAGTGAACAATAATATTCTTTTTTTTTTATAATTCTACATACGCAAATGTAAATGTAAATGTAAATACTATTATTGTTATGTCTGAATATTTATGTAAAATTCACATCTGTATAAAATATTTTTCCTTTATTGTATTTCAGAAAGAAAAAAATAAACGTTGAAAAAAAAAACACACAACAAATGCCTAAAACACAAAATCACTACATCACAAACTCGTCACAAAAAACGTATTACGTCGTTTTTAAATGGGCGGGACGAGCCCTGCGATTGGTGGAAATATTTCAAACTCTTTCCTCCCGCCCACCACGGCGAGCTCCTGATTGGCCGCCGAGTCTTTCCTTTGTAGTCACAGGTCGCATCCGGTTCGTGCGTCGACCGAGGGATACAAAAAGGAGAAAGCGAAAAATTTCACCCGGACACCAACACACAAAATCTGTTTTTAATGAGTTTATTTAACCTAAAGCGCTGTTTTAGTTCACAACAGGGCTTTAATAATACGTATTAGCCTCCGAGGTTGTGTATAGCAACATTCTCAAAGCAGTTTCGGATGCTTGGACCTGTTTTATTTCTCGGGATTAAGTTCAGTTTTCTCGGGATAATCTTCACAGGTTTAACCTGCTCGCCTTGCTTAAGCCGACCAGAGTCTAAGTGTCACAGATTTGAGCTGTAATTGTGTGTTTGTGGGGTTGGTGATGGCCACATCGGCCCTGTATGCCTGTACCAAGTGCAATCAGCGATTCCCGTTCGAGGAGTTGTCGCAGGGCCAGCAGCTCTGCAAGGTGAGATCAGACATGTGTCCCCTCTTTAGGTGTCTGTACTAGTCATGGTAGTGCACATCAGCCTTGGATTCCTGTAATATGATGCTTTACAAGGAGAAAATCCATACATGTGCTTTAGGTTATCCACTACAGATATGTTGTCAAACCTGCCTGGATAGACAGGTCAGTAGAGTGAGTTCACCTGTAGAATGTTGTCTTTCTTTATTCACCCTTGTTTCAAGATTGTATGGGTTTCTTTTATTTAGAAAATGCAGAAGATATTTTGAAGAATGGTGGTAGCTGGCACCCATTCGCTTGCATTGCTTTTGTTTGCTGTTTACTTGCACAGAATTCGTGCCATGTGTTTATCCCATCCAAAGTGAAAGCACCAACCCTGGACACGCGCCCGGAGCAGTGGGCCGACATTTATACTGTGGCGCCGGGGAGAAGTTTGGGGTTCGGTGCCTTGCCCGAGGGCACCTAAGACAGGGTATTGCCACCCTGAGACTTGAATCCGCAACCCTAGGTGTAAGTGTAAACGTGTCTCTGTAGCTTCTAGGCCATGACTGCCCGCCCCCCACAAGATGTCAAGATGATGTCCAGTTAACTATCACATTTTGATGCAATACACCCGTCATGGCCTAGTGGTTAAAGATTTTGACTTCTAACCCTAGGTTTGAGGGTTCAAGTCTCAGGCTGGCAATACCCTGACTTAGGTGCCCTTGTGTGTGTGTTCACGGTTGTGTGTGTTCACTTTGGATGGGTTAAATGAGCACAAATTCTGAGTGTGGGTCAGCATACTTGGCTGTATGTCACATCATGCAATGAAATTGCAGCGTTCCTGTTTGATACATTGATGGTTTTATCTCTGGTTAGGTTGCTTCATAGAGGCGCAGATCTGGAGCTTTGACAATAAATGTTTAGTGATGGTTGTTTATTTTTTCTCCTTGCAGGAATGTCGAATCGCGCACCCTATCGTGAAATGTACCTACTGTAGGTCAGAGTTTCAGCAGGAGAGGTAAAAAAGAGACAAAAAACAACAATTATATTTGTGTTGAACATCACGTTTAAAATGTATTAATTTTTTTCAGCAAAACCAACACTATTTGTAAAAAGTGTGCACAGAATGTAAAACAATTCGGAACGGTAAGTGTAGGAGCATAATGTGCTGTGATTTGTTTATTATACAAGCATGAACAGATGGATGGATTAACATGTTCTCTTTCTTCAGCCGAAGCCATGTCAGTACTGTAACATCATTGCTGCATTCATTGGGACCAAATGTCAGCGCTGCACCAACTCTGAGAAGAAGTATGGCCCTCCACAGACCTGCGAACAGTGCAAGCAGCAGTGTGCCTTCGATAGGAAGGACGAAGGAAGGAGAAAGGTATTGCTTGCACAGAGTCACATGTGTTCATTGTTATTCAGAATAACAATTATTCATTCCGCATTACTCGTACACAAACCGGCTGTGATCTGTCACGCTGCATGTGTGTGAAGCTCTCTGATTCACAGCTCTCTCACAGATCAGAAACTCTGTCTGTATGTTTAAGTTTATTGGGAAGTTTCAGCTTTCAGACATTCCCACAAGAGGATCCAGTCTGTGCTAAACACAGGTTTAAACTATTTTCACAAGTTGTGAAATTACATTTATCACATTTGACTGTTAACACCTGGTATTTAAATAGCTCTTGTGCGTCCATTCAAAGTGGTCAAGCGAGATTCATTGTCAGGAGGGTACTTATATTTAGATTCACAAGTTAGATAGCATCTCAATTTCATTACGACAATAGCTCAAAATTACACACGTCAACAGAAGAATCAGACGAGAGATATGTGGATGAAAGAGATAAATATGTTGATTCTTTCTGCAGGTGGATGGGAAGCTCTTGTGTTGGCTCTGCACGCTATCGTATCGCCGTGTTCTACAAAAAACGAAAGAACAACGGAAAGGCCTTGGGTCCTCCCACTCCAACTCTTCTCTCAGTGAGAAGGACCATCAGAGACACCACCATCATCATCCACACCACAGACACGGAAGTTCACATCACAAGTAAGCACACTTGTAATCTTGGGTGACGTCCATTTGGTGATCATCTAAGAGCTTCCGTGAAACTTACACAAAGACTGTTATTGATGTGTGTGTGTTTCTGTTACAGAATAAGTGGTACTTTAAGTCCAGAACTGGATCAGGGATTGTGGAAGCAGAGGTAAGATGCCTTGTCTAATATGAAGACATAGCACATGTTGTGATTTGCTTTTATGAGTGTTTGTATTGGACTGGGTTAATGTTAAAATACATTAATTTGCTGCTTCTTTTATAGCATTCAGAAGGAAACACCAAAGAAAAAACCTAAACTAGAGACAAAGCCATCCAACGGAGACAGGTAATAACATCTTGCTTTAATTGTCTCAACATCTCCGTCTTTGTGCATCGATTTCAGTTGGAGTGACGTTCTTTCAATGCTAACCATGTTGTTGTTCCTATTCCATTCCAGTAGTTCAATCACTCAGTCAATGGATTCCGGAGGCACGGATAATTTCATCTTGATTAGCCAGCTGAAAGAGGAAGTGATGTCATTGAAACGCTTACTCCAGCAAAGAGACCAGACCATCTTGGAGAGAGACCGGAAGGTAACTTGTGTGTGGTCTAGACAGGAAATTATATACAGTTTGAAAAATTCATAAATGTTTTAGTTGACCCAAAGTATTAAATTCCGTCTTTTTGATTACATTTATTTTTCTTGCACATTTTGTAATGGGTGAAATAATCGACTAAAAGTATTTTAAGATTTTCTTCTGCCTTATAGCTGACTGAACTCAAGGCAGATTTTCAGTATCAGGAGTCAAATATGCGAGTAAAGATGAACAATATGGAGAAAGCACATAAAGAGGCCATGGAACAGCAACAGGTCAGACATACCCACAGTATACATCACATTGACAATGCAACACATGGTCTAGCATTTACCCAGACATAAATAATGTTAACTAACTTTAGGTTTGTGTGTATCTCAGGCAAAGAACAGAGAGTTGATGAAACAGGTTGCTGCACTTTCGAAAGGCAAGAAGTTTGACCGCAGCAGCGGCTCGCTTCTGTTACCATAGCAATGACCATACACCATGACCAGGGCGTCGTTTCCTAGTCTGTCATTACTGCGAGGATGTTTCACCCTCCATTGCTCACAGGTTCTCTGTGTGTTGTTTTATTATTCTGATGATGTCACATATGCAAAAATTCATTTTAATTTTTTTCTTTGGCTGATTTTAGCAGTCAAATACTTTTACAAAACAGACATGACTCATAAAGAGCCATTTCAGGAGCTCCGTCTGAATCCAGCCTCAGACCTCGTATGCAAAATGTTTCAGAACTTCTGAAGCTGAGCGAAAGGATGTGGAAGAGCTCTCGACAATTTCTCGGAAATATTATGAAATGAACATACTGAACATTTTTTATACTCGATTCATCTTTCTTTCTCCTATTCTCTTGCCCTTTCTTTCTCACTCGCTCACTCATGGAAAGACTGTATATCTGCATGTCTTACTGCCTGGTCAACTGTGTGATTTTGTATATTAACTGATAACTCTGTTTTGTTTGGCTTCGTATTAGTGATATTTCAGAGATGAGTTCTGCAGACCCATATGAGATGCTGCTCTTTTAGTGAGTGAGACTTTCTTATCTGTCTCCCCTCCCTCCCACCCTGAGCATTCTCATCTTTTTACTGTCAGACACTTTTGTACGTTTTCTTTCTGCGACACAGACGTTTCAGGAATATTAAAAATAGTAAAATCCTCTGTTGGTGTTTGTGTGTTTCTGAATCTCCACTTATAGATAATTTCTAGGCCCAATGTGAAATAGGCCAATTGTTGCTACTTTTAAATAGCTTGAGAGATTTTTTTATTCTATTTTAAAAGCAGGAAATATACCATGCGTTACATGCTCTAATGGAATAGTTTCCCTAATGTGTCAACGGTTTAATGGATAAAATTAAAATTTGCATAGCATTCTGTGGATCAGATGAACCAATGGCTCTCAACCTTCCCACTTAAAGATCTCCACGTTTCTTTTTAACAAATTGTTGCTCTCTTTCCAAGATCTTTCATGGTTCTTTTTGCTGTTTTCGTGTAAATGAAAAAGCACTACTTTTGTATTAAATTAAGTGTTTATAGATCGGACAAGCACTTTGTAATACTTTCTATCAAGTTGATTTGAAAACCCAGGTATACAAAGAATGATGATGATTTATGACAAAATATAATTTGACTAAATGTGAGCTGCAAAACATAAACCTGCTTTCATATTTTCTAGACTTCATATAATGATGCACATGTTCTAAAACTGAGTGCTAAGAAATATCTTTAAATTATTGCCTTGTTTTAAAGGATTTTAAGTAATTTTCATCCTCTATTAGATGTTTTTTGGATGCATCCATGTTCAAAAGAACTGATATAGACAGTTGTCTTTTTAAAATGCCAATAATGATCTCTTAATGCATTAGTTATTTTCTGTGTTAGGACAATTATTATTTTAAGCAAAAAAATATTTTTTTAGTTTACATCACAGGGCTTGTTTATTTGAACCTTAAAATGCAATTATGTGTGTTGTATTATTGGCTTTTAAATGTTTTATTTAAATGTTGATTGTGTTTGGCATTGTGGTCGATTAATTTCCCGGGTGGGTTTTGTCCCGCTGCGGCCGCCGTAGTCTTCTATCCACGTGACCTCGTGTGTTCTTGCCGCGGTGGCTGCCGGGATACCAGCCTTTCGCCCCAGCCGTGTTTGTGACATCAAAATTTTTCTAAAAATCACATTTACGGATTTTTGGGGAGGTTAAGTTTCTTTAGAGTCGTTACCTAACAGTGTAAGATCACATTTAGATCGTCTTGCTGCAAGTAAGTGTGAAATGACAGTTAGCATATAATGCAATTAAAAGGTTCAACGTGATAGCAAAAGGGTTTCTCCAAACAATAACAATGGCAGAAGATCATCATACTTTTATTGTGGTTAACAAAGCCTACATTTTTACAATACTCTGAGAGTAGGAAAGTGATAAAGATATTATATTGTTATAAAAGTAACACATTTAATTTAGACTTAAATCCCTCTAAAGTTGTTCTGGCACAAAGCAAGATTTCCAATCTTAGGTTGTAAAGAGATCTCAGGTGTAATGGTCACACAATGTACAAGCAAAATTTGTGAAGCTTTGTTATTGGATGTGTGTTAAAGTATTTGCATAAAGGGAATAGTTGGTGTAAAACAGCTGGTATAACTAAGACTGAAAGTTTATCCAAGTGTATACAGATCTTTCAATAATGCATTTGTTTCAGATAACTGAAGATGACTACAGCGGCAAGGCCAACATTTGAGCCAGCTCGGGGAGGGCGAGGAAAAGGTGAAGGTGATCTGAGTGCTTTATCCAAACAGTACTCGAGCAGAGACCTGCCAGGGCATACCAAGATCAAATACAGGTAAACAGCATCTCTCTTCACAAAACTGAATTCAAATGGTATTTGGGTGTGTATATGTCTGCAGTTTGGTTAAAGGCTTTATAAGATTCTCAAAAACATAAAAATGTAATGTGTATTGCTCCAGACAGCCCACCCAGGATGCTCCCGAGGAGGTGAGAGCTCGTGATTTCAGACGAGAGCTTGAGGAAAGAGAGAGGGTTGCTGTGAAGAGCAGGGACAGAGGAGCAAGAGGTAAGAGAACTGCTTTATTTCGTTTTTCCTTTCGATCAAGGTCTTTAATAACTGTGATCTTGTTTTTTCAGAGCACACCACCTCTTCATCTTCCTCATCTTCGTCATCCTCAAAGCGGCCACGTCTAGATCAGATTCCTGCTGCCAACCTGGATGCCGATGATCCCCTTACTGATGTATACACCTTTTTTAAATGCATGTTTTAACAGATGTGTGTCGAACTATTCGATTGCTGAAATCTGTGTTTTTGTGTAGGAGGACGAAGATTCTGACTCAGGTTCTGACAGTGATGATGACGACACTGCCGCACTACTGGCTGAACTAGAAAAGATCAAGAAGGAGAGAGCTGAGGAGCAGGAGAGGAAGGTGAATCTCACTGACTGTTGTGGACTGGTTTAAATTAAAATCATAGCTTACATAGTGTTAGGTTACCCAAAAAATGAATTATGCATTGTGAATTACTTTCTCTCTAGTTTTCCAAAGCTATGTAAATTTTTCTTTGTTCAGTTGAAGATGTAGAAAGTTATTTAGACAAAGGCTAGGAACCAAACAGTCCTTAGACCCCTTGATTACAGTATTATAAATGAAAATGGTAGACAAATCTTGCTTTTAGTCAATGGAGTTCAAGAACTGTTAGTTTATAAACATTCATCCAAAGATCTTTCTCTGAGTTCAACAGAATAAAGAAAGAAGTAAATGATGAAAGATTTTATTTTGTGGTGAAGTATTCCTTAACCTAATATTAGAGATGTAAGTCAATACAGTGTATATTCAGTCTGTGTCTCTGAATTAGGAACGGGAACAAAAGGCAGAGGAGGAGCGGATACGTATGGAAAACATTCTGAGTGGAAACCCACTGCTAAATCTGGCAAACCAGCAACCGCAGCCACAGATCCAGAACACATTCAGTGTTAAAAGAAGGTAATGTATTATAAAATAGCCACACAGGTTATTTATCGTGTGTCTTTAAAGAGGTGCCTTTAGATTCTCGACATAGTAAGTTGATTTTCAGAAACCTAAATCTATCTTTTTGTTTAAGTGAGAATTAAGCAAGCCAATTTTAAGTACGAACAAAGCTATTGAATGAGAGCTTGTGAAACTGGACCATTTTTTGTCTAGCAGGTTGACTTATGAATGAAACAAGAAACCTCTTTTAAAGAAAAATATTTTTTAATTCTAGACGATAAAGACCTGTTTACACCAAGAATAAAATATATAAATATCACCTTCTTATTCATGTACAGTAATCTTAGATGCAACCCATTCAACTAAAAATTACAAACTAAGGCTCAGTAAACAATACGTTTTTTACCTTGACTGGCTTAAATGAAGCCTATTCCACGATTATATTACAGTGTAATTACAAAAATATTTGTGTACCATTAAAAATAAAAGTTCAGCTATTGTACTGTAGCTATGTAAAAAGCAGTGATTGAAAGGTATTAGTGCAATTATAGATTTTAAAGAGCTTTTGTGATTTAAAAGTTTCTATTTTTTTTTTTTTTTAGTCTTCAAGTTGATGTAGATCCAAGGATTAAAAAAACTTTAGTTTTCTATTTTTTTATATCACCTCACTGTTCTACAGATGCGCAAATGATTGATTTGACATTTCGATTCAGGTTTATCTTCTTCTTTCTGTGAGTCTACTGTGTTTGATTGGTCAGATAGTCCAGTCAGCTGTGACTGGTTTTAACAGGGAGTATAAGCCAAACATAGATGTGAATCAGCCAATATTTAACTAGTGACACACAATAGTCAAGGAAATGAAAAAAGAAAGGCTTGCTTAAATGATTTAGAGTCTACATCTTTTTTCAAGCTTATAACTTTAATCATACACTTTTAGCTATACATCATTTTGGCAGATTGCTAAAATTCACAAACGCCAACATTGCAAACAGCACAAAATGACAATAAATTACTTGCTCTTTAACACGTTTGCATATGTTCTTTTTGTTACTTTTGCTGTGTATAGAATCCTGGGAAAATATTGTTTGTGTTTGTCGGGTGTAAGTTAATGTGAAGTATGTGAAGTATGTCTGTACAAAACCATGCAATTTAACCTTTATTGGAAATGTGTTACAGGTGGGACGATGATGTCGTGTTTAAGAATTGTGCTAAAGGAGTGGATGAAGCCCGTAAAGAGAAACGCTTTATTAACGACACACTGCGTTCTGAATTCCACAAGAAATTTATGGAGAAATATGTTAAATGAGTCCCCCTTTCCACCATTTTTATTTCTTGGTTCTATGTTAAATATTGTTTTCTTTCATTTGAAGATATGGTGTTCTTATGTGCTGTCGTTTAGTATTTGGTGTGTAGTAGAAGTGTACTTAAACAATAAACAATTAACAAAATAAACAGATTTTCAGTTGTCTTTTACTCATGTAACCCATATTACAAATTTCAATATTATTTCAATTAAATAAGTAAAAAAAACGTAAATGCACCAATACTAAATATATGTTATACCACTATTTCTTAACTTGAATGTTATTAATCAATATTTTAACCATTGATATTGGCTATCAAATTGAAGTTTCAAAACATTTTATATTCACAGAACACAAATGTTTTCCACTTTTCTCTCTTTTTAATAACAAAATAATATATGACCCTGACTATCAGCAGTTTTTTAAAATAAAGAAAATTAAAATACGTTACACTTAGTATGTATCCACTGATAAAAGCAGTTCCCTTTCTGTCGGTCTCGAGACGTTGTGTCGAGGATGACAGTATGGGGTTCGCTCTTGAGAACCAATCAACTCTGACTATATTAAAAAGGCCAATGGGAATTGGCGAATGAAATTTGCATGCCGGGCCCCGCCCCGGACATCCGGGTATAAAAGGGGAGCTGGCGTGCTCATTCATTACCTTTTGTTCTTCGGAACCTGCGGATGACTTCCAGTCTGATGCTGAAATCGACTTCTGGCGATCTTCCTGCTGGTGTGCCGACGCGATTGCAGTGGACTGTCCCTCTTCAAGCGGCTCCCCTGTGCGTTTCGGCAGAAGGCAGAGAGTGTCTGGAATTCTTCTTTTTTTCTAAATAAAAGAGCAATTTCTAAGCAGCGTGTTGCCTCATGGCACACAGCTGCTCCCTGGGTTGCGGCGGATTCGTCCTAGACGGGGACACCCATAGCGCTTGCATCTCGTGTTTGGGTCTCCAACACGCTGAAGCGGCGTTCATGGGACCGACCTGCCCGCACTGCGAGCAGATGTCGATTAAGACGTTGCGGTCACGGGTGGCTTCTTTCCCAGGAAAGCGAGCCACCACTTCGTCAGCTCCCTTTGGTTCGTTGACTGCGGCTACGGCACGGTCAACAGCCTCAGCGAGCGGCGTTGGTGATTATGAGGGTTCTATGGATGTCACCCCGTCAGCCTCCGGCTCACGGAACTTCCATACCTCTGCACGCTCGTCAACCCCGTCGGCAAGAGGTGGTACGCCGTCTCTTGCTTCCCTACGGGATGAGGACGAAATGAGGACGTGTACGCGCCGTTCTCGGCGCGTACACGGCAGACGGTTTCCTCTGCCCTCACTTCCCTCGATGGGGGAGCAGTCAGGGGCTATGTCGACATACCCCAGGTGGAGCGGGCTGTTGCGGTACATCTGTGCCCTCAGGCCGCGTCCACTTGGAGAGGTCGACCACGGCTCCCATCCAGGGCGTGTAAGTTTTCTTCGACTCTCGGGTCGAGAGCTTACACTGCCGCTGGAGAGGCTGCTTCCTCGCTCCATGCCATGGCTATCCTGCAGGTCCACCAGGCCAAGGCACTCAAGGAGCTGGACGAGGGAAGTTCCGACCCCGCAGTTCTGCAGGAGCTGCGCACTGCGACTGACCTGGCCCTTCGGGCCACTAAGGTTACGGCGCGTGCCCTGGGTCGGACGATGTCCACTTTGGTGGTCCAGGAGAGACATCTCTGGCTCAACCTTGCGCAAATGCGGGAGGTCGAGAAGGTTCGCTTTCTCGATGCCCCCATTGCGCAAGGTGGGCTGTTTGGAGACACGGTGGAGGACTTCTCGCAGCAGTTCTCCGCCGTGCAGAGGCAGACGGAGGCTATCAGGCATATCCTCCCAGGTCGTAGCCGGGCAGCCTCCGGGCCGCCCAGGCTCCGTGCTCAGTCTGCCCCCAGACAGCCTCGCCCCTCCCAACCAACCCCTCCGGTTGTATCTCTCCCTCAGGCGGCTACCCGGAGAACGGCGAATCGGAGGAGAGCGACGCCCCCCCGTCAGCACCCACCTCGTAGGAAGCGTGGGAGGCGATCATGACGGGAGGCACCCAGCGGAGGAAACACCATCACGCCTGGTCCTGGGGATACCATCTCCAAAGTGGCCGGAGCGGGACGTTCCTGCCACGTCCCAACTCGTGCCGGGCCCTTTTCAGGGCCTGGTGCCCACCCTCTCACAAAAAGAGCAGTTTCCTCCCCTGGGTTTATAACACAACCGTTGGCACTCTCCAAGCGACGGTGCACGGTTACAAGACGTTGCGTCAGTCCGACTCGACGTTGTGTCAATCTGACTCAACGTTGTGTTGAGACTCGACGTTGCGTGACAGCAGTGGCGCCGCAACTAGACACACTCTCGGTCGGACGGTGTGCTATTTGGCAGCCCCCAAGAGCAGGTAAGTACTCGGGACAGCACGCTTCCAGGGCTTCCGCCCTAAGACGAAGCAGCCGTCCTGAGAGCCACAGAACCCCCCTCCAGGGGAATGGTGAAGGAGATCGTTCCTCTCGTTTCGCTTTCCCGACTACCGTAGGCATGGATTATGCTCGGACCGGGGCGGTAACCAGACAGAACGATCCGTCTCGGCTATGCGATCCAGTTCGCCCAACAACCTCCCAAGTTTCGGGGAATCCTCTTCACCTCGCTACGAGGGAAAGATTCCACCGTCCTTCGGTTAGAGGTCGCGACTCTTTTGGCAAAAGAAGCGATCGGCCCCGTACTCATAGCCGAGATGTCGTCGGGCTCCCACAGCCCGCACTTCATCATCCCTGTGAGAGGTGGAGGGCGGCGCCTAATTCTGGACTTGCGTTTACTGAACCAGTGTCTTCAAAGACTGCCGGTCAGAATGCTAACACAGAAGTGCATCCTCGAAGCTGTCAGATACGAGGAATGGTTCGTGGCAACCGACCTAAAGGACACGTACTCCCACGTCTCGCTACTTCCTCGGCACAGACCGTTCTTACGGTGAGCCCTCGAAGAGCGGGCGTACCAGTATGGGGTCCTGCCCTTCGGACTGTCCCTACATTCCCGCGTCTTCACAGAAGTCGCGGAAGCCGCACTTGCCCCCCTGAGAGGATGGAGCGTGCATGTACTGAACTATCTCAGCGGTTGGCCTATCTAGGCTCACTTGCGAGATCTAGTGTGTACACACAGGGACCCGGTGCCTCAGCACCCAAGCCGATTGGGTTTAAGGGTCAACCGAGAAAAGAGCATCTCTCTTCTTGGGATGGGACGAGACTCTGTCACCATGTCTGCACGACTCACGGTAGAACGTGCCCAAGCTTTACTGCTATGTCTGAACAAACTCAGGCGTCCAGTGGTCGCCCTGGGAAACTCCCAGAGGCTCCTGGGGCATACGGCATCCTCAACCAGGGTCCGCCCACTTGGGTTGATGCACATGCGACCACGCAGGCAGTGGCTTCAGAGTCGCGTCCCGAGGAGTGCGTGGCACACGGACACCAGGCGGATTGCCATTACGCCTCAGTGTCGGAGCACCCTAGCCCCGTGGTCTTTCAGGACCCTTTTACGAGTGGTAAGATCCCTCGGCCAGGTTCCGAGGCGCGTTGTGGTGACAACCGACGCCTCCCTGTTGGGTTAGGGAGCAGTGTGCAACGGGCATACAGTTTCGGGTCGATGGACGGGTCCCCGATTGTACCGACACATCAGTGGTCTGGAGTTGGTAGCGGTCATGCTCGCCCTCAGGAGGTCTCTACCTCTAATGGGAGGCAAGCATGTGGAAATCCGCTTCGTCAACACGGCAGCTGTAGCATATACTTACCGCCTAGGTGCGGTATGCTCGCTCCGAATGTCCCAACTTGCCCGACGCCCCCTCCTGTGGAGTTAGCAGTGAGTAGGACCCCTGCGCGCCATATTTATACAGGGCTATCTGACCCAGAGAGCCAATGTGCTCTCTCATCAGATGCTGCCCCAAGAGGAATGGCGACTCCACCCCGGGATGATCCGGCTGGTGTGGGAACAGTCCGACCAGGCACAGGTGGTCCTGGTTGCTTCGTCGGACAACACCCGTCGCCGTCTGAGGTACCCTTTGACCGAGGGTTTCCTTGACAGGGATGCTCCGGCGCACAGCCGGCCCCGGGTCAAGTGGAAGCACCACTTCCCCCCAGTGAGCTTTCTTGCACCGGTCCCGTGCAAGGGCAGGGACGAGGAACGCCAGGTCCTGTTAATTGCGCCACATCGGCCCAACCAGGCTTGGTTTACAGAGCTAGTACCTCTAGCGATAGATCCCCCCTGACCAATTCCCCTGCAGGAGATCCGTCTGTCTCAGGGGAAGGGTACGGTGTGGCACCCACAACCTGACCTCTGGAATCTGCATGTCTGGTCCCTGGACGGGACGAGGAGATCCTGAATGAGTAACCCCGACGGTGGCGGGGACGATCATTCAGGCGAGAACATCTGCCACGAGGCGTCTGTACGCCGCAAAGTGGTGTGTCTTCTCGTCCTGGTGCTCCTCACACGGTGAAGAGCCTGGAGGATGTGTGATCAGTGCAGTGCTGCCACACACCACGAGTTGGTGGAAGGTAAGTATTTTTGGGCAGCATAGCATGGTCACCAGGTCGAGGACGCAAGATGGGTTAATCCCTCGCGTCCACGCTCCATACCCTCTTGGGATCTCGACGTGGTCCTAACGGGCCTTTCCGAGACCCCCGTTGAGCCCCTAGTAGAGTCTGTTCTGGGAAGACAATACTCCTAGTAGAGCTCACCCCAAGAGGGTAGGGGACCTACAAATATCCTTCGTATCCAAAGAGTGCCTACAGTTCGGACCGAATTAATCTCACGTCATCCTGAGACCCCGGCTCGACTACGTACCCAAAGTTCCTACCACACCTTTTCGGGACCAGGTAGTGAACCTGCAGGCGCTCCCCACAGGGGAGGAAGACCCAACCCCGTCCGTGTTGTGTCTGGTACGAGCATTAAGACTCTACCTAAACCGCACGCAGAGCTTCAGCGGCTCTGAGCAGATGTTTGTTTGTTATGGAGGTCAGCAAAGAGGGAGGGCTGTCTCCAAACAGAGACTGGCACACTGGATCGTAGATGCCATTTCCATGGCTTACCGATGCCAGAACCTACCCTGCCCACTTGCAGTGAGAGCTCACTCTACCAGAGGCGTTGCCTCCTCAGGGAGCCTCTCTGGCAGACATCTGCACAGCTGCGGGTTGGGCTACGCCCAACACCTTTGCGAGGTTCTACAACCTCAGGGTGGAACCGGTATCAGCTCGGGTCCTACGCAGATAGAGCTAACGGCCGACCGGGCGTACGCCTGCGAAAGGCCTTCTTCCCTTTTTAGGTAAGTGCCGTGCCTATTCGGCCTCTCTGCTTCCCTGGCAGGAAGTACAGGTCACCTATCCATCATTTAGCACCTTACGGTCACGGGCTGGGCGGAGCGGCCCTGTTGACTAGGCTGGAACATCGGTGCTGTTGTCCCTCTAGGTAAACCCCTTTTTCCAGCTGGTGCTCCGTACGTAGTGGCTCCCCCATCAGGGGTGGCCCCGGCCGACGTAAT
Organism: Triplophysa yarkandensis; assembly: GCA_033220385.1. NCBI lineage: Eukaryota > Metazoa > Chordata > Actinopteri > Cypriniformes > Nemacheilidae > Triplophysa > Triplophysa yarkandensis. The sequence goes on from CM065657.1 coordinate 17,797,185, forward strand.
TCCTTCACCAAGATTCTCCTACTCAGGCGAATGCGTGACCTCCTCTCACGTGGTGCTACCCACAAGGGTAAGCAATGCACACTATACCTCCATGAGTCATCTTCCCTTTTCAGGTGAGACCATTGGCATATTTCCACATATTAACCTCCCTACGGCAGGATGTGGCCTCCGTAACGCACTCCCTCCTTGAAGGGGCCGCGTTTCCCGGTGCAGTTAGCGGTCGGGCGGCTATCTCGCTGCGATGATAGAAGGCCAGCGCCCCAAAGAGACCGGTGGTAAAGTACCTCTTATCTTTTTTTCAAAGCTCTGGACGTCTTACCATTTCTCCACTGGTAGGTTACGCTCTCGTGTAGAAGCTCACACCTATGACGCACTAGAGTCGGTCAAGGTAGCTCCGCTGGAGATCGTGACACGGCACGGCGCTGTGGCGTGATTATATAGGAACCCCATACTGTCGTCCTCGACACAACGTCGAGAGACCGACAGAAAGGGAACGTCTGGGTTACTTGCGTAACCCCGGTTCCCTGATGGAGGGAACGAGACGTTGTGTCCTTCATGCCACACCGCTGTGCCGCCCGCTGCAACGGTCGTGGGTCATCCTCACGTTCCTCAGCACAAAGGTAATGAATGAGCACGCCGGCTCCCCTTTTATACCCGGATGTCCGGGGCGGGGCCCGGCATGCAAATTTCATTCGCCAATTCCCATTGGCCTTTTTAATATAGTCAGAGTTGATTGGTTCTCAAGAGGGAACCCCATACTGTCGTCCTCGACACAACGTCTCGTTCCCTCCATCAGGGAACCGGGGTTACGCAAGTAACCCAGACGTTTTCTACTATCACTGTCAGCAGATACTAATTGTGAGCCTATATATATATAGGTCCATCTCCAGTCAGAAGTAGGTCTTATTAAAATTGTTCATGAAAAAGAAGAGAAGATTTTATACTGAATTTTCACTTCCTGTTTAAACTACATTTATAAAATTCGAAAAGTTCCGTTTTGATTTATTTGTGTCAGTTTTATCTCACTGTTATTGTTCTCATTCAGAACTTTGCTGCAATTCAGGAGTCACTGAAGCAGATCTGGCCTGAGAAAAAACAGTCTGACCCATATCCACTCACTCTTTGTTCTCTTTGTGTCAGAAGTTTTTATATTTAATTCACTTTATTTTCTCGAATTATTTCACATCTAAAGATGTTTCTAAGTAGCCCACCTAGACCCCCAGCAAGTAATTTTTAATTAAAAAAGTTAATCTTATCTCTTTTCAATGACCTCAATCATTTGTACTGTTATTCTCAAAATATATTATGCGAAATTGATGTTGAAATCTGTTAACGTTTTTTTTCAGTAAATAGTCTCTTTTAGTTAGCAAGTTAACCAGCAGTGAAGGATCCGTTAAAGATATGATAATATCATGCAAACAGTCGTAAAGAATTCAGGGGATGTGAGAGCCGCCTTAGAGGTTCTGTGTATCTTTTTTGTCAATATCTCTATAATCCAAATTGGTGAGCAAAACATGAGTCACATTTCCAGGTCAGAACTGCAATGACTTGAGCAGGTTGACCCATGATCAACATTCGCATGCTCATGGAATGCATCTTATGCAATGGAAAATGTCTTGTAACATTGGGGTGTTGGACTAATAGAACCTAGTGTACTTTTAAGTTTGAGAAAGATCTTAACTATGACGTGTGGATTGTCTAAGTTGGCCAAAGGAAAATAAATTGTGTATATGAGGCACCTCCTGATTTTCCCTCTACAAACTCAGATGTAACCTCAGAACTTCCTCATCAGACCTTCCTTCCCATTGGCTAAAGACAAGCGGGTGGGCTTACATTTGGTTTACAGGAACTATGACTGTACAAAGGCATCCAATCAGCCAAGAGTACTAGAGGGTTAGACCCAGAGAAGGAAAGAGAGAGACTGAGAACCTCCTGTTGCAGTTAGGCTGTCTGTTTGAAGAAGGGAAATACTTTACAACACATTTTTGTATTTGTAGGTAAGGTTTCTATAAACTTCACATTTTCATTTAGGTTTTAAGAGGGATTAAACCAGCTTTAATGTTTATTCCTTACAGAATTAAACTGTATGTGTGTTGTGAATTTGTTAGAGTATTTTTGTTAAACTACACAAGTCTGGAATTGTGTTTAATGTAATGTGTTTAGTGAAATTATGTTTTTAGCTTTTGGAATTTAATTTTTTTAATCCATACAATTTAAATATATATATTTACAAAAGTTCTGATCAAATACTCTATCGGACTTTCCTTAAAATAAAACAATTAATACTAATTTATAAATAAACAATTAGTTCATATTTTACAGTTTTTTTCAACACTAAATGTATCTTGCATCCATCGGGTCTTGTGATTCCAAACCTAAACCAATATTCAAGAAACAGATACAACACCTACAGTGTATCCACAGTTGTTGCTTTCTGTCTGTTGGTGACACCAAAACAATATCTGAACTGTAACCGGTTATTTAATTGGGGACTGTTGTGTTAAGCTGGGAGAAACTGAAGTCACCCGGCATTAGATTCAAGTTTTTGTGTCTGTGTTTGACAGTTTTTCCAGATGTTTAAGTGGGTCATCTCACTTCCCGAACACGCTACTATAAACCCTCCAAACTGTGATGTCAACACTTTGGAAACAGAGTATTTCCTCTGGACATAGTTGCTGTAACCTATGTTGTTTTATGAGTGGTCTTACTGTTTATGTCAGCCAAGTGAAATGTTGTCAGGCGATGCAGCGTGATATCTCTGAAACCATTCTGGTGTTTTATTAAATAAAACACCGTTTCTTTCTTTAAGGGTAACTGTGTTTGTTCTAGCCGACACAGAAGTAGAGGTAAAGCGCAAAAAATTTGATAAAAAATATGAAATGTGTCTTCTGCACAACACAGAAGGTATTTTGAAGAATGTTATAAAGCAAACAACTCTGAGCCGCTGTATGGAAGCAAAACAACAGAGATCTTTCTTCTAATATTTTTTTTGTGTTATTGTGTTGAGCTGAAGAAAGAATGAAAGTGAATAAACAGAATGACACAATTACTTTTTTTTCACTTTAAGGTTGGTTACATAACACATCTGTGATTAAAGGCTGTTTCAAAAACCCTTTCAAAGAGGCACAATGCATGTTGCAACTTTATATACCAAAGAAGCACTTCCACTGATGTTTTGTCGTCATTGTGTGTGATTCAGGTTCTGCCACTTTTAATACAAGTTACATTTTTGCCTGGCAAACAGTTTTATTCCAAGTGCCTTGTGACAGTGTATGTTTGTAGGGCTTATGTTTAACTTTTACAGATGAAGAATCACGTTTTTTATGGATGTTCGTTAGATTACTTTTAAGATGACATTTTTAGGTGTCAAACATGCAACTGTAAACGTGTCTTTGTACATTAAGGATTGGTATGAAACCTTTGAACAGTTTTATATGAGTTCATCTATGAAATTTAAACAAAGAAATTATGATATCACTAAGTCTGGGATAAGCACTGCCAAGCTGCTGGTTGTGTTTATGCGTCCTATATACGTTATATAAAATCAGCACAGAACAATACATGATGAAACATCCTATGACTGCTGAAGGACTTCAACAGATGTAATGTCTTGTTCAAGGCTTTTTGAGCTTGAGAGGGTTGATGGTTTAGCCGTCAGTGGTTTGATCTTCCCCTTCCTCTTCTCCATTTTTTTCTCGCTCTGTCTATCAAACGGCATCCAATCCGACAATTACAGGAATATGAAACACTGCGAGCCTGTCGGTGAAAACCAGGATAAAGTCGAAAAATCTATTTTTGAGATAATGAGCATCAAAGTTGTATTTCACTATAATTTCAATCTTTCACATAGCCTTACTAAGTCAACATTACATGTATCAACATTATACTTCCTCGGAATGTACTTTAACTCATGTAGATTTTACTTTGGAAAACAGTAAACCACAATAAAAGGACTTTAGCTGGGTTTCAATAGGCAGAGAAACATTTTTGTCCTTTGATTCTGCAGGAGAATCGCATCAAAAATTCTAACCTTGAAAGTCAGTTTCCTTTTAAAATATGTGTTTTGATCTGTGTGTTGTATGTAGGGTCATGTTGCCCCTTTGCGAGAGAGCACGGAGTGTAAATGGTAGTCCAGAAGGGCCATATCGAGCTGTAGAAAGCTTGGATGCTCTGGTAGAACAGGGCTTTGATGGCGTTGACACGTTGGATAAGCTTTTCCTGCATGCGGTAAAGAGATTCAGTAATGCACCTTGTCTGGGAACCAGAGAGGTTCTTAGTGAAGAAGAAGAAACACAGCCTAATGGAAAGATCTTTAAGAAGGTAAATATTCTTACATGTACCTATCAATTTTTAGGGTGTTTCTGTTAGAGGCTCATAAACCATCTGGAATCTTGAGATGATTTTGATTTCTGAACGTGTGTGTGTGTTTGTAGCTTGTTCTTGGAAACTACAGCTGGTTGACTTATGAAGAGGTCAGCCAAGAAGTGGAAAAGTTTGGCAGTGGTCTGGCAGCTTTGGGTCAAAAGCCACGTACAACTATCGCCATCTTTTGTGAGACGCGAGTGGAATGGATGATCACAGCGCAGGCCTGCTTCAGACGCAACTACCAATGTAATAAACACACGCATTTTCACTGAATGACCTCTGAAAACCCTAAGATTAACATCTTTGCTTAACGCTTGTTATAGTGGTTACGCTATATGCTTCTCTGGGAGAGGATGCTGTAGCATACGGACTGAATCAATGTGGTGCAACTCACTTGATCACAAGCCCTGAGCTGCTACAGACCAAACTGAAGGTACACAAACCCACTAATGTCTGTGTTATTGAATCAGATATATGAGATTTCCATGATAAGTGTTGAAGTTTCAATTGGAATTTCTGTTTTTCAGAGTACTTTGAGCGCAGTGTCTGGGTTGAAGCACATTATCTATGCAGGCAAAGGGGAAATATGTCGTGCAGATTACCCACAGTCTCTCACCATCCACAGCATGCAGGAAGTAATGGACCTCGGGGCAAAGCCTGAAAACTGTGAGTCAGGCCTTTTTCACACCAGATGCTTCACTGCAACAGCTTGTACATGCCTCACACCGATAGCATTTCCACTAGGCTCTTTACAGAGATGAATGCTTTCTTTGTCAAACTTTTGAAAGACATGATATTATATAAATATAAAGTTATTTATTTTTTCAATCTTTGGAATGGCTTTAAGGTCAAGATTAAGTATTTTCTACAGATATAATTTGATATACATACATCACTTAGAGGTTTTATTTGTTATATAAGATAATAAATTAACATAAACCACCCTGTCAAAAATTCCAACAGATGAGGTGCCAGAAGAATAAAGAAAAAAAATGTATAAAGTTTGCTATTTTGAATAACATATTTAGATATTGTAAAGAAGCATTATGGTACCGTTATTTTAGATTTTGACTGTGTTTAAAAAAAATGTGGAAAAACTTGTTTAATGTTATGTTTAACGTAACAATGAATTCTGTAAAATTACAGATTGTAACCGCCCTTCTTCAACATCTCCTAATCTTAATTCCTGTTGGTTTTAGCATTTATTTATACACATTTAAAGCCGGATGTTGTATCTGTTCTATATCTTTAAGTGAATACACAATGAACTAACACAAAACATTGCATTGGCATCAATCAACATTCAAGTAATAGTTCATCCTAACATGAAAATTCCTCATTTTCTCACCTTCTGTCATTTTCTGTGGTTTGTCTTTATGCTGAACACAAAAAAATATGTGCAAAAAGTTTGGGTACTGGCAGTGGAACTTTGTTGACTTTTCTCTTCAACAAAGTTTAATAAATTAGATGTTAACTAATGCATTTACTAATGATGCAACATCATGCTTTATTAATGTCATTATTGCTACATGGATTATTTCATATTGTAACAATCATAATTATTATGAATTTACCATTATAAGACTGTTATTAGATTAGCATCGATGATAAATGATTTGTCCACATGGTAATTGATCTTTAACACATTAAAACAATACTATCTGTCTGTCTGTGTCTCAATCTCAGTAAGTGAAGACTATGAGAGACCAGGTGCATCTGATCTTGCAGTGGTGATGTACACCAGCGGATCTACGGGACGGCCTAAAGGAGTAAAGATGTTGCACTCAAATCTGATCGCAGGACTGGCGGGTCAGTGCAAGCGGATCCCAGGACTGGGGTGAGCAAAAAATCTCCATTGTGCATTAGATGATGAATGTGTGATGAAGGACACAAAATGTGTTCAGGATTGGATAGATAATACTTCACTGAGACTTTTTGATCTTAAAGCAACTTGTGAGTAAAAGTATGCAAATATCTACATAAAATGTTTTTTGTGAGTTTAGATCACAGGACACATATATAGCTTATCTTCCATTGGCTCATGTGTTGGAGTTGACGGCAGAAATAGCCTGTGTGTCACATGGCTGCAGGGTGGGATACTCCTCTCCACTCACACTCACAGACCAGGTGACACAAACATTCACAAACAATCTTTTTTTCTCCAGCTTTGTTTCTTTGTGTATGACTTTTGTATGTTTCTGTTTCTAGTCCAGTAAAATAAAGAAAGGTGAACTGGGGGATTGCTCTGCCCTTAAACCGACCCTTATCGCTGCAGTACCAGTAAGAAAACACAAGATTTTTTCCTAATTTTAACTTTGTTACACTATTATTTAAATAAGTTTTTGTTGTTGGTGTCACTGTAGGAGATCATGGATCGCATTTGTAAGAATGTAAATGGGAAACTGTCAGAGATGTCTGTGATTCAGAGAACATTGTTCAAACTGGGATACAACTATAAGATGCAGCAAGTGGAGCAAGGAGCTGATTCTCCTGTGTGTAACATGTAAGTCCGTTACACACTTGAGGGTTTTTCTATGTGTGTTTGTGTGAACTAATTACAACCCTGTGGTTGTTTAGGAATCTAAAGAATCTTACTGTGATAGATGACCCAACACTAAAAACATTCACTCATGCCTCTGTCACTTCAAACCTGTATGACTTTCTTTCTTTCGCAGAACACCAAAGAAGATATTTTGAAAAATGTTATTAGCAAAGCATTCTTCAAAATAACTTCTTTTGTGTTATGCAGAATAATCATGTCATTTAGGTTACAAAGAAGAGAGGGTGAGGAAATTGTGATAAAAAATTCATTTCTGGATCAACTATCACTTTAAAGGAGGGGTCTATGATTTCTGGTAGTTGAAACAAACACACCCCACAACAAAAAAAGTCTCGTCCCCTTTTGGATAGCTTCGCCACTCACATACGTCATCCATCACTCTCGTCTAATATTCCTCTTCACATAAAGAAAAGACACGGCCCTTAATGCTGATTGACTGCACCATTGTTTTTGGAACTGACTCAGTTTTCTAAAGCATATTTGACAAATCATAGACCTTTAATGGACCGATATTACCCTAATGTCATAAAACATAATACTAAGTACAACCAACAATTGCCACCAAATGTTATTATTATGTCATTGTGTATGTTTCAGGTTGTTGTTCAAGCGTGTCAGTTTGTTGCTGGGAGGTAACGTGCGTCTCATGTTAAGCGGAGGTGCTCCACTATCAGCTTCCACACATAGATTCATAAATGTGTGTTTCTGTCCCGTCGCTGTGGGTTACGGACTTACGGAAACATGTGGAGCTGGAACCATCTCAGCATGTTAGTTAACCTGCACAAGAACTTACAGACACGCTCAACTGCATTTTCCTGCATGTTACAACACCCAAAGTCTTGCGCCAGCATGTTAAAGCATGTGTTTGTGTGTTTTAGTTTCTGATTACAGTACCGGACGAGTCGGAGCTCCTCTCGTTTGCTCCGAAATCAGGTTACGAGACTGGCCTGAGGGTAAGAGACACACACAACTGCTCTTAAGAGTTCCTCAAGATTATTTTCCATTCCTACCTTTCAACCGACCTCTCTTCTCTTTAGGTGGATACACCAGTCAAGACAAGCCCCACCCTCGAGGGGAGATTTTGATTGGAGGGCCGAACGTTGCAGTGGGATACTACGGGAATGAGGGGGAGGGGGAGAATGATAACTTTTGGGTGGATGAGGCAGGTCAGCGCTGGTTTTGTACTGGAGATGTTGGGGAAGTTCATCCAGATGGTTGCCTGCAGATTGTCGGTGAGATCTGCATCATGAAACAAACTTTCGTTGAGACATTATTCGTAATTTTTTATACATCATTTGTGTAATTACTTATGTATGTTTTAATTTTTATTCAAATCTTTTCACCTCTGGTAGATCGCAAGAAGGACTTGGTGAAGCTGCAGGCCGGTGAATATGTGTCTTTGGGAAAGGTTGAAGCTGCCATGAAGAGCAACCCACTCATTGATAACATCTGTGTCTATGCCAGCAGGTTAATCAGACCCTTACATTCTATTTGATAACAGTTCATCTCTATATGAACACAATGTTCTAACACTATAGATTGACCTATATAACACAATACAAAGGTTTGGGAGGAACCTGCTCATATACCAGAGTATACAAGCAAGGTGTTGTCGCAACTCCACCTATTTACCTTGGGTGTCTTATTTTGTATATAGCAATCCATATCTGTTACTACTTGAAGATTGAATTTGCATGTAATGAACTTTCTGAACTCTATGTTTAAGACTCACCCAGTCATGACACACCATTTACAAAAACACTATGTTTATGAGAATATGTGTATGTAAAATTTGTCATTCCTATAGTCTAGTGCTCTAACTTTAGGGTTTGTCCCTTGTTTATACAGGTTGTTGAACTGTATGTTAAACAGAATTTTAAATGATCTAACAAACATTGATTTCCATTTAATTGGCTTTGAACCTACCAAGTCAAATATTGTCACCATTTTGCTTTACTGTTGGCTGTTATTGCTTTGTTGTAGAATTCCTTCTAGGCATGTGCCGTTGAACAGATTTTCATAGACGATAACTGATAAGACTTTAAGCATGCTATGCAGTATAATCATTGTATTGGATTACTTTGAATAAAAAAATACTTATATTTTGAGCGAGAAAGATTAAATTGTATTCAAGCATTTAAGAAACCAAATTAAATGAATTCAAAAACTATTATGATTTATATTTATTGACAAATATTTTATGGAAAGCTAAATATGCAATGTAGAAAGAATAAGGAAAATAATTTAACAGGAATATTAACCATCTACAAGACAAAATTAAATAAATCATTAAATATGTGTGTGAAAAACAGACGTTTATTTGGTCTTTTTTAATATGCTTTTTTTAGATAAAATATATGCAAATGTATCATATTAAACCATTGCTGAGGACTTTCTCAATTAAAATGAAGTTTAAAACGTTTAAAATGTTCCATTAGGGTCATGCATAAGTTAGACAAACTACTATTATGCAGGTACAGAACAAATCAAGTTCCATTCCCTTTTTTTTTTTAAATATACTGTGTATCGATTCTAACAGCTTTTTATTTTCTTCTCTTAGTGATCAGAACTATGTGATTAGCTTGGTGGTGCCCAATCAAAAGCAACTGACTGAGCTGGCCAAAAAGAATGGAATTGAAGGGGAGTGGTCGGAGCTTTGCAACCACAAGATGATGGAAGAGGAAGTGCTTAAAGTCATCAAACAAATCGCACTCACTAGTAAGTCTTTGCTTTTTTATTTTCAACAAGTGACTTTCTTATATACGTGAAAAGCATGTTTATTTCGAGTTGGCTGCAGAGATCTGCTGTTAAAGGGATAGCTTATCCAAAAATCATAATTCATCATTTATCTTTGAGTTGTTCCAAACTATAGAAATGTATTTGTTATGCTTTACACAGAGAAAGATATTTGAAAGAATGTGTATAGTTCTTGGAAAATTATTTAATATTCTTGTTTTGTTGAAAAAAGAATGAGATATGTCAAAGAATGTTGGACAGAGAGAAGAAATTACCATTCTAATAGGTAGTCAATGGATCCAAGATCTGTTTGGTTACAAGCATTCGCCCAAATATCTTTTTCTATGTTCAACCAGATACAGAAAAACATGTTTGGAACAACTAGAGAGTAATTCATCACAGAATTTTCTTTTTGCGGCGAAATATTCCTTTAATTATTTTTAAAGACTATTTATGTTCATGTTATCAAAAAGTACAGTCGCCTGAGGGTTGTGTTTGGGTTATGTTTTTGTAAACTGCAGACATCTGTGTGTGCGCGTGGGTGAGTGTTTGATTGTAAAATGGCCACAGCTTTCATGTTTGCATGGAACCATCTGTCCTATTTGTTTGTGTGTATAAATACTGTGTTGTGTGTTTGTTCCTTAAGGTAAACTGGAAAGGTTTGAGGTTCCACAGAAGATCAGTTTAAGTTCAGAGGCTTGGACTCCAGAAACAGGACTTGTGACAGATGCCTTCAAACTAAAAAGAAAAGAGCTGAAGCAACATTATATAAAGGACATTGAGAGGTTATACGGTGCTAAATAAAACACATTCAACACACATGTACTGAATTCCAATTGGCATGTTATTCTTTCTGATTAAGAACGTACCAAATGTTACCCACACAACTTGGGCTGCTTGTGATGAGGAATCATGATGAATGAAGACACAATTTTTATGTGTCATCATCGTAATAAATACTTTATAGCATACTTTCCAGACAAAGTGTCATGCCAAATAGGGTTAGGCTTTGTATACACATTTCCTGCCTGCTGATGTCATTCTTCCCCCTTATGAATGTTTATGGTCAGTACTTCCTCTTTGTGTAAGTATTAGGCAATTTGAGGAACTTTCCACATAGAAGGGATTGTAGCATGAAATTTAAGATGTGTGCAGTGCTTTTGTATTTTCATATATTTTTAAAAGGGCTTCATATCATATATTTTAAAATTTGTATATACATTTTGCAACCATTACTTGAAAATGTCTTAAGTTCTGTTTGGCAAATGTCACACATCGGAAATTATTGTTGTTTGATGGAATTTTTAAACAGTGTATATTATTTTTCTATCATCACTTAAAAATGCAGCAACATAGTTGGGAAGAACATGGGATGAGTTTATGTTTACATGTGTATATGAGAAATAAGATATTTTAAGTGTAAGTTCAAATATAGCATGTTATATGTTTGATAAGGGGGATAGTGTTTTTGTTGTCTTCATGCATTTCATTTTTAAATCGTTTATGCAGTCATAGCATCACATGTGTTTTAGGGGTGTTAGAGGGAAGTCATATTTTAACTACAATATTTACTATTTGTGCATATTTTACTTCTGGATCCCCTTGCTTCAATGAAAACTCTTTACAACGGCCTTCTCCTATAGCTAAACAAAAGTGCAACTGAATCTTTACAGACAAAAAAACAGTAGTGTACATTAGGAATACTTTACTGTACATTAAATTTTTAATGTAGTGTATTATGAATCAAACTGTCATTGTCTTATTTCTCATTAACGGAATGAACGGTATGTAAAACAGAATTTGGTGAGAGATGAGGTAGAAACTCTCCCAGCCGTGTGCATGTACAATATGAAGAATGCAATTTGAATACGAGCCATTTGATCCATCCCTAAAGAAATTCTTTGCCATTTTATATCAAGTCAAATTAAAGTTTTGCATTGATTATTTCTGGTTTTAAACTGCATTTTTTTTTAACTTTTTGTTATGCCTCCTTTGTTAATAAAACATTTATGACAAGCAGGTTTGAACAATTTGTCTCCATACCCTTCAAAGCTTTTTTCCCAAATATTTCTGTACTGAGCCGGAGATTTAGGAATTTGATATATTTTTTGCTCCAAATGGAGGAAGCTGTTTTTTTAATCATATTCATGTGTTTCATTTTTAAATCGTTTATGCAGTTATAGTCTCACATGTGTTTTGTGTGTGATCAAGGGAAGTCATATTTCATCTACAATATTTACTATCTTGCATATTTTACTTCTGGATCCCCTTGCTTCAATGAAAACTCTTTACAACGGCCTTCTCCTATAGCTAAGCAAAAATGCTACTGAATCTTTATAGACAAAATAACAGTAGTGTACATTAGGAATACCATTTTTAATCAGTTTATTAGGAATCTCACTGTCATAGGTGAGAGTTCAGGTAGAAACTCTCCAAGCCGTGTGCATGTACAATATGAAGAATGCAATTTGAATACGAGCCATTTGATCCACCCATAAAGAAATTCTTTGCCATTTTATATCAAGCCAAATTAAAGTTTTGCATTGATTATTTCTTGTGTTAAACTGCATTTCTTTTTGTTATGCTTTGTTAATAAAACATTTATGACAAGCAGGTTTGAACCATTTGTCCGAATACCCATCAAAGCTTTTTTCCCAAATATTTCCGTGTGGATTTAGGAATTTAATATTTTTGCTATAAATTGAAGAAGCTGTTCATATATTTCATTTATATCAAGTCAAATTAAAGTTTGGCATTGATTATTTCTTGTGTTAAACTGCATTGCTTTTTGTTATGCTTTGTTAATAAAACATATATATGTGTGTGTTTAGATGGTGAGTTTGTATACTTTCCATGGTAAAAGTCTATGATGTGTGTCTTAATATTCCATAAAAAATGAACACAAAACTAAATCAAACTTTACAAATAGTGTCAAATCCATATAAACCAAACTGTGCACACTGTAGTCTTTACACGAGAGTCATAGATATGAATGAAGCCATTGCAAACCAAACCAAACTGCTGTAGTCCCATGATGTGTAAGTGTGTGTGTGTGTGTGTGTGTGTGTGTGTGTGTGTGTGTGTAAGTGCATGCGTGTGCAAGCTCAATAAGTGTGTTTTTCTGTTCTCCTGTGTGTTTCTCTCTCCTGTCCGCCCACAGCACCACACTGAGCCTTCCGGCACCGGAACACAAACCCAAGAGAGCCAAGCATCATGTGTTAATGCCGTGACGGCGGCGCTCCGGTCCGGTTGGCAGTGACTCTGGGCGGGTTCGATGCTGCTGGCCGCTCGCTGAGGAGGAAGGTGAGGGAGGAAATGGCGGCCGGTTCTTATCAATATCTGCGATTCGGGAAACAATCTCATAATGGGATTTTTAATGGAACTTCCGTGGAATGTGAATTTCTCACAGTCAGACACTTTCCACGTCAAGTTTGAACGGATTTGACGGAACACGCCCGTGCACTTTGGGGGCAGATTTATTAAGTTTATCGCGGTTTTGTAGGCAGTTTAACACTGTTTTGGTGGGTTTGGGGAGGCTTTCGTGACTGTTGGAGGTACAGGAGGCCCGTTAGCATGCTAGCATGCTAGCCCGTGTTTACGGAAATCAAACTGAACGTGTAATAATTCTCTTCACGTCTATGGAACGTTAAAAGGAATTTGTGTGTTGAATTTAGTTGTGTAATGTTTTGCGGTCATGTTTTGCACGAGGAAACGTGTTTGGCTGCAGTATGTTTTATGTTTATTATTATGTCACAAATAAACACACACCCTTTCCATAGACTCCCATTTGTAAACACACGTGAATAATCTCTGCAATCTGGCTTTGCTTTGAAAAACTTGTTGGTTTGTTTTGCATTTTTTGTTTATTTTATGCTGATGTTGCTCTTCTGTGTTGTGTCTGCTGCAGGTTCGGGACCTTTGAAGCTCCAGAGAAGACAGAAGATGTTAAGAAAATGATAGCAGCTCAAGACCTACAAGCAGACTTCCTTCAGTAAGCATCAGACACACAAACACTGACTGTCTGACGAGTACAATGAGCTGCCTACCTAGAGAGCATTATGAACATCATGTATATCGAGGGTCCTATAACACATGCTGGTCTGTATGGAGGATGAACGATGAGCAAAAGTGGCAAGCATGACTTTTGTGCTTGGGCAGGTAGTGATAGTTCACCCCATGACACCCGTATGCCATTCTTTCTAACGCGCAAGAAAAGATATTTTGAAGAACGTCGGCAATTGTCAGCCATACACTTGCATTGATTTTTATGTCCCGGTGCTGTTTGGATACTAGATTTGTTCAAGATATCCTCTTCTGTGTTCTGCGGAAGCCAGAAACGCGTACAGGTTTGAAATGACAAGGAGACTTAATAACTGCATTTTCATTTTTGGGTCCACTATCACTTTAAGTGATCGGGAACCAGGAGGTTTTAGGTTTGAGTACGATGATGCAATCGTTTTACAGTATTTTTAAAGGTATGTCATCCTAAATGACAATTCACAATGCTTACTGATAAAGTTATGCTTTTAATGTCCTGTAAGTGGATTTGAAACAGTCTGCTTAGTGTTGTAAATCTCGTAAATGAATATCTGCTCTCTTAGAGTTCTGCAGACATTTATATTCTTTCAACTGTGTGATAAGAGTAACCCTTCGTCCCCATGAATCTTCTCTAATTCACTTTTGTTGTGCAGGGAAGGATATTCTCAGTTTTCTGACACCGATCTTGAAGAACCTGAGGGTCGGAATGTCAAACCTGGAAGAGGAAAGGTACTCAGACATGTGCCTGGATCAACATATCTTGACAAAGTCATAACAAATATCCAGAATTTGTTTTAAAATGTATTTACTACACACTCTCTTGTTTAATTTTGTTTATCAAGAGGGGGAAGAGGACCCTGAGTCAAAAGTCAAAGGCGTCAGACCTGAGAGGTCAGGGCCGAGCAAATGGCCACCATCAAGAGAATGGCATGGAGAATCTCAGTTTGTTTGAGATTGTCAAATTGGGCAAGAGTGCCACCCAGGTACCCAAACACACCTCTGCTCGTTTAGATTTTCATGCTGCTTTAATGCAGACAGACACTCTTTCTGAAAGTTCTTAGATGTACCATGACATGAGACAGAGGTCTGTCTGCATAGTTGTAAAATCTAGATCCGACTGCACTGTGTGCTTCCTCAGTCGTCTGTGTGAGAGAAGGTTTTTATATACATCTTCTCCGGATCACACTCCTAATCATGTGTATATTTTGTGTGTCTGTAGTCTGTTGTTGATGACTGGATTGAGTCCTATAAAATGGACAGAGACACTGCACTGCTGGAGCTCATCAACTTCTTCATCCACTGCTCTGGCTGTAAAGGTGTGTTCTTTAAAAAAAAATAAACTTCAAGGGACATAGTCTGCTGTTTTTTTATTCAGCCGTATAGTGACCGATATGACCTGTATTATATCCCCACCACTTTAGAAACTTCTGAGTCCCCTTTTTGCCTTTTTAGGTGCGGTGAGCACAGAAATGTTCCGCCATATGCAGAATTCTGAGATAATCAGGAAAATGACAGAGGAGTTTGATGAGGTTTGTTATTTACAATGGAGTTATGACACTCAAAATCCTGTGTCTGGGAGAGGCAAGGATATATGCTGAAACACATATCGAAGTGTAATATGTTGTGTTCTAATGTGTGTATTCAGGACAGTGGTGATTACCCGCTGGCGATGGCAGGTCCGCTCTGGAAGAAGTTTAAACAGAGCTTGTGTGAGTTCATCATGGTTCTGGTTCGACAGTGCCAGTACAGCATCATTTATGATGAGTACATGATGGACACCATCATTTCGCTTCTCACTGGCCTTTCTGACTCGCAGGTCAGAGCATTTAGACATACCAGCACCCTTGCAGGTTGGTGAAATTACTATCTATGAACCTGATAGATGTTGTGCCATGTATTCAAAAGTATTTTGTGAAATTTTAACATGACATAATACATATTCTTATTTTGCATGAGCTCGATGGCCTACTATTTAAATTTCATGTTATACAACCTCATAAAAACTAGCTAGACAAGAAAGTTAAATACACTATGCATGAGTACATTTAATTAAAGGGATTGTGCAATAAAAAATGGAATTCTATCATTATTTACTCACCCTCCTGACATTTCAAACAGAAGATATTTTGAAGAAAGTTTGTAACCATTACCTGTTCTCTTATATGGACACATAACCAATGCAAGTAAAAAGATGCCACCATTGAATATGATCATTCTTGAAAATATCTAAATTTGTGTTGTGGGGTAAAAAGAATAATGGTTTGAATTTTGGGACAAGAGAGTTAGTAATATATGAAATAATGTAGATTTTTGAGTGGACAATCACTCATCAAAGGCATGAAATTCATTAATGTTAAATATCTTTTTCATTCTCAGCAATGAAACTTATGACAGCGTTAGTGAACGTTGCTCTGAATTTAAGCATTAACATGGACAACACACAGAGACAATATGAGACGGAACGCAACAAGAGCATTGGCAAGAGAGCCAATGAACGCTTAGAGCTTCTCCTGCAGAAACGCAAAGAGGTAATACATGTTTAAACATTTACCAACTTGCCCTTATGTAAATTTTTGTGCAGTTAAGTGTAAGTGTGTACATGATTCATTGCATGTGATTTTAGCTCCAAGAGAACCAGGATGAGATTGAGAACATGATGAATGCCATTTTCAAAGGTGTTTTCATCCACAGATACAGGTGAGCAAACGTCTCTGAACTAAAGATGAATTCAACCTGACTCCTATCAAGGTTTAAAAATAATCACTAAAGTTTTTTTAAGCCTGGAAATGAAACTGTATGTTGAGGTAATTTTTTTGTGAGTTGATCATTTGTAAGTTCAAATTTACTTGTTCAGGGATGTGATAGCTGAGATACGAGTAGTCTGCATTGAGGAGATTGGTATGTGGATGAAGATGTACAGTGAGGCATTCCTCAATGACAGCTACCTGAAATACGTGGGCTGGACCATGTATGATAAGGTGAAAACATTCACATAATTTATTTATTAAGAAATCAATGAAATGAATTATGTTTTTTAAAAAGAAAACATTTGTGTTCTTTTCTCCAGCAAGGTGAAGTTCGTCTAAAGTGTCTTACAGCTCTTCAGGGTTTATATTACAGTAGAGAACTCAACACCAGACTGGAACTCTTCACCAGCCGTTTTAAGGTGAAGTTTCCATTAGGATACTTTATATATCTTGATGTGACCTTGTGGCTTTTGCTAACTAGTGTCTGTAAATTTCACCTGTCATGTGAAGTCTGTCCTCTTTGTCATTTAATGATTCATTAGTTACCTCCTCTCAGCAGCTGCTCTATGCCTTTAGTTTGCCCTTTGCCAGGCATGCACTTGTACAGACTTCAGAGGCTTTGGCACAAGGTCGGACAAGCCTGTTTTATCTTAAAACTGAAATCAGGCCCTGCTAATATTTTATAATTTGAGGACAGTGTTGTTCGACCTTTCTGTCCATCGTTTGCATGGCTACTTTATTAATCATTTGCAAAATGTATAGATGGACGACTCTTACAACCAATGACATTTTATTAAAGGTGGAGTAGGAATAGTCATGACAGATTTTGACACAATTTTACTTGCACAAAAATGTTCTTCCTGACTCTTTCTTCTTTTTTACTGTAGGATCGTATTGTGTCAATGACTCTGGATAAGGAGTATGATGTTGCAGTTCAGGCCATTAAGCTGCTGACGCTGGTTTTGCAGTGGGTTTAATATTTATAGTCACTTTTTGAGGTCACTTTTACCTTAGAAATATCCTTTTAACCATTAACCGTTTGTTTGTCCGTTTTCACAGGAGTAGTGATGAGGTCTTAACAGCTGAAGACTGTGAGAGTGTCTATCATCTGGTTTACTCTGCCCACCGACCGGTCGCTGTGGCAGCCGGGGAGTTTCTCTACAAAAAGCAAGTACTAACTAAACAACCCAAGCATCATTGACCTGCTCTCAGCCATAATGCCTCTAAAATGCCAGCTCACAGATTCACTTTGACAGACGACAGTTCTCTAAGACTATATGTAATGTGTTTCCAGGTTATTCAGTCACCACAGTCCTGAGGATGAAGGGCGGCCTAGGAGAGGCAGACAGTGTTTGAATGCTAACCTCATTAGAACCACGGTTTTATTCTTTTTGGAGAGTGAGGTGTGCTTGATAAGCTTGAAACATTGTTTTTTATATAGCAGCAATAAATAATTTAATTTATTAGTATCACTGTCTGATTTTGTGTGTGTGTGTGTGTGTGTGTGTGTTATAGCTTCATGAGCATGGTGCCTACTTGGTTGACAGCTTGTGGGACTGTGCGTCAGAGCTTCTTAAGGACTGGGAGAGTATGATCAGTCTGCTTTTGGATGAGCCGTACCCTGGAGAGGAAGGTACAGGAATATCAAGCACACACTTTCATCTGACACATCCAAGAGTTTGTGTCCGTCTTAAACAGTGAAAATATCATGATGTGTGTGTTTCAGCACTCACAGATGCTCAGGAAACTGCTCTCGTGGAGATAATGCTCTGTGCTGTCCGACAGGCGTGCGAGTGTCACCCGCCTATCGGAAGAGGCACTGGAAGAAGGGTAAGATCATATACACTTTCATCCTTCTTTAACAAAACCACAACAGATGGTTGTTTGACCAAACATAATCATCCATACAAGGGCTGGTCGATTAATCGAAAAGTAATCAAAACCATCATTATGAAGCTCTAACAGACGTTATTTCCCATGTGGTATTTCAATGACTTTCCCTTCCCTCACATTTTTCTGACAGATACTTAACACATAAACATAAAACATAGGCTATGTCAAAAGACAGCTCAAAATGTTTACTTTTAAATGACCCGATTCAAATTGAATCTCGCAAATTTTATGTTTCCTCAGAAGAACAGATGACTTTAAAGCTCCGTTCATCTATTAAAAGCTTGGTTTTACTCTTTTTCTTTTATCTGTCAGCTCTTATGACGGCGGGACATTGTCTCGAGGCAGGGTCATAAAGTACGCCTGATTTCTCACTGCACACGTTTCTCACTGCACACGCAGAAAGATGAGTTGCTGATTTGGGTTATGTTTGTTTTGTCTTCAGTGGCAATTTTCCCAAAAAATAAATAATTATATCTTAAAAATAATATCAGTTAAGACATTTTTTATTAGAAAAAATATATAGTTCTTTTAGCAAGGCATATATACACCGCAAACATCAGTCAGTGGAATAAAATAATTATTCAAAGTTTGTGATCAGGAGAAAATGTTCAATTAATCGAAAATTTGATTTTTGGCCAAATCGCCCAGCCCTAATCCATACACATACTTATTTTGTTCCTTTCCATATTCTTGGTTTTTTGGGTGTCGTATGTGTACTACTGAACAGTGTTTATCTTATATTTTCAGTATGTATTCAATGAATTTTGTGCTGGTGCAGGTTCTGACAGCTAAAGAAAAAAAAACCCATCTGGATGATCGAACAAAGATCACAGAAACGTTCACTGTAGCGCTGCCTCTGTTATTGACTAAAGTAAGTCAATTTCAGCACTGTAAGACTCATCAATGGATATAAGATATAAAATCAACCCACTACACATGTCATTTTTTGAGGGAGATCTGCCCACCCATAGTTTACAGCAGCAGATTATTTAAAACCATATAAATACTGAACTTATTTGTTCATGTCGTGATGTATGACTTATATATGGACTTTTTTACTCTTCAGTATTCAGTGGACCCTGAGAAAGTCACAAATTTACTTCAGTTTCCTCAGTTTTTTGATTTGGAGATCTACACGACTGGTCGGCTAGAGAAGGTACCACTTCAATATTGGGAATATTATATTTGCATGTTAATAACCATTTCTGTCTATGGACATGATTATATACTGGCAAAATATTTAAAAAGCAAATTCTACTATGTAACCATATTAATATATTTGATTTGTTATTTAGTTGTCGCTGTGAAAAGTCAGGATGTTATTGGTTGTAATTAATTTTTATGCTTGTTATAATTGTGCTGATGTCCTACAGCATCTGGATGCTTTGCTGCGTCAGGTTCGTGATGTGGTGGAGAAGCACACAGAAACAGATGTGCTGGAGGCATGCTCCATGACGTTTCACGCACTGTGCAATGAAGAATTTACAATCTACAATCGTGTAGACATTGTCCGGAGCCAGATGCTCGATGAACAGATTGACAAGTTTCACCGTCTGCTGGAGGATTTCCTGCAGGAGGTGTGTTTGTGTGGTGTCTTGTATTATAATCTTTTATCTGACTTTCGATGTAAATTTCTGTATGATTTAGTAAGTCAAATATGGACTGTTTTGTGTCTGTAAGGGGGAGGAGCCAGATGAAGATGATGCCTATCAGGTTTTGTCGACACTCAAGAGAATCACAGCCTTTCACAAGTATGAAGAAACACACACACATATTTGTTTAGGGTAGACTTATGTTTATGTGTTCATCAAAGCCAAACATAACGTGTATTTTGACCAAAAAATTACCATTTGTGCTTTCTGCAGTGCCCATGACCTCACAAAATGGGATCTTTTTACCAGCAACTACAAGCTATTGAATGCTGGTCTGCAAAACGGGGATATGCCTGAGCAGGTGCTTACTTAACCTATCCTTACCTAACCATTCCACTACAGATTTATTGTTATTCTGTTGATGCGAAACTGTTTTGTTTCAATTTGTAGATTGTGGCTCACGCACTCCAGTGCACTCACTATGTCATACTGTGGCACTTGGGTAAAGTCTCTGAGGGCACCAGTAATAAGGTACGACACACACATAGAAACTTAGGACTTGATGTTTGTGAGTCGCTAACCTCTTTCTTGTTTCAGGATGATCTGGTGCTCTTGCGGAGGCAGGTGAGAGTGTTCTGTCTGATGTGTCAGAGTTATCTAAACAGTATAAGTACTGCTGTGAAAGAACAGGTAAGCCCATCGGCCATGCCCCCATGTCCTTCCAAGCACAGAGCATTCTGGAAAACCTAACTGTGTGCATATGTTGCAGGCCTTTACAATTCTCTGTGATGCCCTACTGATCTTCAGTTACCAGATTATGTCGTCGGGACGGGAGAGTTTAGAGCCCCTGGTGTTCAGTCCAGACGAATCCTTGCAGAATGAACTTCTCAACTTTATCCTCGATCATGTGTTTGTTGAACAGGATGAGGACAGCAGCACTGGTAAATATTACTATATCAAGGGAAAGGGGGTTAAACTGTAGGATTTTCCTGTTTCAATAGTGTGTTACAAGGCTCCTATGTGGTTATTAGACACAAACATTTAAATACTCTATTGCTGTGTCTGAAATCGCCTACTACATACTTTATAGTGGGCGAAAATCCCACACAAGTAGTTTGTTAGAAACCTCAGTATGTACAAAACAGTACCCGAGAAAAACCTGTATGATAGATTGTGCAGTATGAATACGATGGACGCTGCTCTATCCCAACGGGAGGTGATCAATAGGTCAGTTTTTAAAAGGTTATTAAATAAAAATTGTGGAAAACTTAAAAGTTGATGTCTGTTTTTTAAATGTAAAAACACACAGTAATAATTAGTTTCTCTTGAATAAATGGTGTTTGTACTGATGCCAAGGGACATACTGGTCCGAAAGCTTTTCATACTACCCCAGAACATACTATATAGAACATACTTTTTTAAAGCCCGTTGAGTAAGTACTTATTTTAAATTCTGTACGTACTGTGCAGTATGGGATTTCGGATGCAGCCAATGTCTCTAAAAGCGAATGCTCACTCAGATCTGCTTTAAAATCCTCATGTAATTTAAAAATTAAGATTTTATGTCATAAAAAACATAAAATTTTTATAATATATTCTTATTATAATCCCCCTTTGTTATCCTTATTATAAATGTTTGGGGTTTGTGTTGCAGACGATGAAGCTGGTAAGATTGAAGCACTCCACAGACGCAGGAATTTACTAGCCGCCTTTTGC
The DNA here is from genome assembly GCA_033220385.1 of Triplophysa yarkandensis. Lineage (NCBI taxonomy): Eukaryota > Metazoa > Chordata > Actinopteri > Cypriniformes > Nemacheilidae > Triplophysa > Triplophysa yarkandensis. Next base: position 17,818,831 of record CM065657.1, read on the forward strand.
AAATTAATCATCTACAACGTGGTGGATATGAAGATTGCTGCAGATGTCTTTAAACAGTACATGAGAGTAAGTTCTACTCTGTCACTTTTAAAATCTTTTGCATTTGCCATTTGAAGCTTACCTTGATTCTCTCTGTCTCTCGCTTTGTCGCTGCATCTTTGGTCAGTACTATAATGATTATGGGGACATCATTAAGGAGACCATGAGTAAGGCGCGTCAGATCGATAAGATACAGTGTGCCAAAACTCTGATTCTCAGTCTGCAGCAGGTAAGACAGTGCTTCTCTTCTTAAACTCACTGGCCCTTTCAGTAACGCATTATAAAAGATGTGTATGTGTTTGTCTTTTTTAAGCTATTTAATGAGATGCTGAGCGATCTGGGCTGTAACTTTGACCGCTCTGCATCTGCATTCTGTGGGATTAAAGAACTGGCCCGACGTTTCTCATTGACATTTGGTCTGGATCAGGTCAAAACCAGAGAGGCCATCGCCATGCTTCATAAGTAAGAACATACTTGCATTCAGCAGGGAACATGGACACTAGAAAATCATAAATGAATTGTACTAGCTATCCAAATTTGTGATTGCTGTAAATTACCCAGTAATCACAATTGTCATTGAGGTTATTCTATTGTCTTTTAAGATCAGTCAGAGTCTTAATGACTTTATTGTTTTAGGGATGGAATAGAATTTGCCTTCAAAGAGCCGAGTCCACAGGGGGAGGGTGGCCCTCCGCTCAACCTTGCATTCCTTGATATCCTCAGTGAGTTTTCCTCCAAACTACTGCGTCAGGACAAGAAGACTGTGTAAGATGAACACACACCTTTTGTGTCTGATCATTACTGTATATTTTTATATATAAAATTGTTCTCCAAAAATTCGATTACCAGCTTTCCAAGTATCTGATGACAAAAATTTCATTTTTGGGTTGAATAAGCCCTTGTCAACCTAATAAAAATTAAGCCCCAAATATTGAAGTTTCTTTAAAAATTCAAATCCAACCCTGTACCTTGTCTCTTTGTTAAAATCTGATCTCTGACCCATCAGGCACCTATACCTTGAGCGGTTCATGACATTTCAGATGGCCCTACAGAGAGACGACTGCTGGTTGCCCCTCATCTCATATCGGAATTCTCTGCAGACGGGCGCAGATGACGACACGCTGTCTGTTATCAGCGGCATGAGCAGAAGCTCTGCCCGCAGTCGCAAGAGCAGATCAGCAACTACCAGCAAGAGGAAGCTGCCTGATGGTGCATTTGGTTTGTGCATTTAATGTTTCAACAAATCAATGTCTTGAGGTCTGAAGAGTCTGAACCTGCTTTCTCTCTTTCATCTGTTTTTAGAGGAGAGCAGCTGCAGCAGTAGTGATGTAAGCGCGTGGGTAGGCCGCATACAGACAGCTCCACACACGCCCATGATGATGTCATCACCCCACATCGTCTCTACTGTCTTGCGGGAGCCCAAAAAGCCCCGTCCCGAGCAGGGTTACATGGGAGTTTATAGCATGAACAACGAAGCGCAGCCGCAGTCTCTGCACCAACAGCATCTACAGCAGCCGCAGCAGCACATGGACTACAAGTAAACACATGGACAGCTATGCTCTCTCTCTATGATCTCCGTTGTAGGTCAAGAGGTCTAAGATCTGTTGGGTTTTTAGTTCTCAGGTTGCATGGATGATGGCCCAAAAGCAGCAGCAGGAGAGAGCAAATCTGCAGTATGGCAAGATGAGGAGCCACATGCATCACACCATGTGAGTTTTTCTATATATGCAGAAAGATACACATCAGCACACATGCATACTCGCATATGCACCTTTATGTAATATTTGTATCCTTGTATGTTAGTCGCCGTGGCAGCGGGTTAATGGAGGATGATGAGGAACCCATTGTTGAAGATGTGATGATGTCATCAGAGGAACGACTAGATGACCTAAATGAGGGCATGGACTTTGACACCATGGATATCGATTTGGTGAGACCAATATGGGCATTACAGTCCTGTGGATAGATTTCTCATGCACAGCCAAGGCAGAGGAAAAGAACAAACACTTTCATATAACATTCTGTTTTGTGTGTTTTAAGCCTCAATCCAAAAATCGCAGGGAGAGATCAGAGCTGAAAGCAGACTACTTTGACCCTTCCTCCATAATGGATGACTCGGTAAGCATTCATTTATTCTATATTACCTAATTTTTAATCCATCGCTAGTGCACCGTTGCTATTGTTTGCACTTAATGATTTGCCATTTGAATGCACCCAACCATTAATTATCATTATTTGGCGCGAAACACCCTGTACCGTTTGTACTACCAAGAGAAATAACTAATAAATCATGTGAAAGAACGCAGAAATTTTTCACCTTAACTGATGTTTTAGTAACTCATGTGTTGTGTTTTTTTATAACAGGTTCTTAATGTCTCCATGTTTTGAGCTGCGAGAATCAGAACCACAAAGACAATATTTTTCACCTCTTCTGATTTCACTCCATGGACATAATGATGCTGTGTATCTTACGCTCCTGAAACACACCACTGCTTTCCATCTGTACATATGAGAGCCGAAGGGCAAACAGATAGTTTTAAGGCACGACTCATTCACGCTCTTTTGTAATGGACGTATAAAATATAAACTGTTTTTTCCGTAACTCCTAGAGGAGTTTTGATTTTTAGGCAATTTTGTAAAGACAATCAGTTGTACATTGACTTTATAATGGGGTGATTTAAATCTAAATTTATAACTTTCCTTAAGAGATTTAGACCTGCAGTGTCTTTGGCTGTTTTTTATAATTTTTTGTTTCCCTGAAAAATGTAATCTTATATAGTGGTGAGATTCCTTGCTTCTTTTTTGTGTGAAGAATTTTTTTTCTACTGGTCCTCAATACTCAGAGCTTATGGCTTATTGAGTAACAGTTCAGTAGCTAGCCTTATTAAGATAAATCTGTTTAATTCAATTAAGGACAATGTTCTCTTTTTATTTAGCTTCGAAATCAGATTTATTTCTACTTAAAGGGCACTGGCCACATTTTTAGAAAAAAGCTCTTTCTCCAGAATATCTCTAGTTTACTTATTTTTTAAGATTAGAGTTAGCTATTATAATATATTGGTATATCTCTGCAAAAATATATATAATTATATATAAATATATATATTGATTGGTTTTACACAACACGTGTAATGTAATGTGAATCGTTACTGATTTTATATTTAACTTAATGTCTTTATGTTTGGTATCCAACCTACTGTTTCATTTAAACTATATCTGTCCTGAGAGAGAATCACTGATGATATGTTGTAATTTGGAAAATCTCCACTGTGAATGATTCTTTAATCTTTTCCCTTTGTGTAATGCATCGAAGTTTGGATTCAGATTGTGGGTTGTTTTGGGTTTGTGTAGTTGGTATCATGACAGGCGTAATGAGAGTGTTTCCATGGTGGCCGTAATGATGAAAAATCTTGATAAATGTAATCATGATTTAATGCATTTCTGCAAGGAGGTTGTGTTTAGGTTTGGGAAGGAAACATTGCTTTCTATGTTTTTCACACATATTTTATAGTTTGTCACTTTAAATTTTTATTTTCTCCTGTCTTTATTTCAGAAAGCGTGAGTGTATGCATTTTTAAGTTTTGGGCTGTACATAAATCCAAGATGTTTTTATTCTAATTACAACATGTCCACTGTTTCATTTTCATATGCTCAGTCAGTTAACATAGAAAGAAATGAACCTCCTGTATTGATTTTAGCACTGCAGTTAAAATTGGCAGCTTTCAGAAATAAGGCCATGTTTAGACCTTCAACAGCATTTTACTGAATAACAAATTATACATTTGAAATTTGTTTGATGCTTTATTGAACATGTGACGAGGATAAAAACGTTTGTCCAAAACTAAATTACTGTTGCTTTCTCATTGATTTGACATATGAACCATGAAGACGACCGACACATTTTCTGACAACAAGAAGGTCATTGTTCTAGAGATGTCTAATCAAAGCCTTCATTCACACCGAATTACTGGCTGAACAAAAAGATGAGACCAATAGATCCTGAACAAGAAGCATTTTAATGTACGACGAGTAGATTTAAAACATCCTCTTGAAATCTCAATATTGTTATTGCGGTATAAAAAGTTTTTGGTGTGAGTTACACAAATACTGAATAATTTATAATTTTATTACAGTGTGTTAATCTGTCCAGGGTGTTTACAAATTGTTATTTTAAAGGGTATATTTTAAAACATCTTACATCGGATATACATGTATGCACAAGCATTAATAGAATTGAATATAATGTATGAGTTTTTAATTGAAATAATAATATATTGAGGTAGAGTTGTTATTATATTATTATATAATACAATATATGTTTTATTATAGGAAATGAATTATATATATAATTTTACATTTAGTCATTTATTTATATTATAAATAATATATTTATAATATAATATATAATATAATAATATTAAAGAATAAAAAGGTTAAGTGCTTGGATACAGAAATCCTTTTGATTGCTTTCTAATGGAATGGAGGTGAAATAGAATCACATACTTAAAATCATTATAACAAGTACACTTTTGTATGCAGATTTTTTTTTTAAGTAAGGTTTTATTTCCTTTTCAGAAAAGCACATTTTAGGTTATATTGACAAAGGAAAAACTCATTTCTACCCTTATTGACAAATGTGCCTTTCCTCCTCACTAAGCCGGAAACTGTTAGACCATCGACGGCAGGGGGCGCTGACGTCACATCACGCCGGAAATCTGCCATGACAACCGCACGACTTCCAGTTTTGAACTCAGTAGCGGGGAACTGGTACCTAAAATCCCCTGATAAGAGTAAATAAGCTATTAAACCATTCTGTAAGGCTGGACGTGTTTGCTATGGACCTGTGGAAGGCGGAGAGGCTGAACGCGCCGTCGGACTTCATGAAAGGTCCAGACGGAGGTAAACACACAAAACACAGGAGAACCAAGACCATGAACTTTACTTCTATATGCTAATGTTTAAGATGCTTTGTTGATGTGTGCCTGTGTGTTAGTTTGGAATGTGTAGGTTTATGAGTCACTTAATACTGTGCAAACTGGAAAACTGTGTAAAATCTGCTAAAATGTGACATTTGTATCCGTTGATTTTGTTAAATTCCCTTTGGCACCTGTGTGTACCTGTCTGAGGTTAACCACATGTTGTCATTTTGTAGCATCTGTCCATAAGGCTGACCCTCTGATGACCCCTGCACAGTTTACTGGGGGTCCCTTGGCTCCGCCCACAGCCTCACACCCAACACCCATCCAAACCCCAGCTACACCTGCAGCTCCTCACACCAAACCGGGCAGTGCCCCACTCCCTTCAAAATTCGGAGACGTGGGGCTCAGCTGGAACGAGACTGCTGGGGTTGAATCCAGGAGATCCGTTTCTCACGAACACCAGAGGCCGCAAACCGATCACAAGTAACCAAATGGAGCATCACACACACAGTGGTTTCTTTTATTTTGATTGATCATATCTCGATGTCTTTCAGGCGGCTGGAGGATGAAACGAGAAGCTCAGGGGCCTTGCTGCTGGAGATTGAGAGTTTAAGAGAAGAGAAAGAATCGATGAGAGGAGAGATGGAGCGCATCAGAGGAAGAGTGGAATGCCTACGAGAGCAGATCAGAGATCAGCAGGGACAAATAACTAGGTCCAAACAGTTGAAATGACTGAATACATGTATGTGTGAGTCACTGTAACCTAAAAATCATATTTTTGTGTTCGTGTTCACAGACAATGCATGGAGCGGGATGAGTTACACAGTGAATTAAAGAGATGCAAGGTCGAGCTCAGCGTGAGCCAGAAACAGGTCAATTCTTGCATAATCTCTCCAAACCCTTCATCAGTACTGTAGGTTGAATTGCGTCTCTCTGAATGCTGAAATGCAACTCGAAATTTCTGTGTCTAGATTGTCACCCTTAACAGTGAATATGAATTAAAGCGACAATTTTTGGAGAGAGAGTTACAGGGCACCAAAGAAGAGACAAAAATGCTGCAACTCAAACTAGAGGAACAGGTAAGATGCTAAAAAACAGTAGTTTAATAGCTGAATTTCCACATAACCCATTATAGTGACTAATAGTACGGGTATAAAAAAAGGATCACAAAATATGGAAATTAAATGTGATGTTGTACATTGGCTGCCCAGCGTAGCAATTTAATATGCAATTTCATATACCAGTTTTATTAGCTCTTGTCACTATAAATATCAGAACAGGATAGCTGATGCTGAACAAAAAGTGACCTCAATGGGAGCTCAGCTGCAGGAAGTGATATCAGAAAGGGAAAACCTGAGGAATCAGCTGAGGTGGGTAAAAAGTTCTTGCTTTTTTGAAGGAAATGTCATCACGGATGTTAAACTAATGTTGTTTGTGTTAATGCAGTACTCTGAACCACTCGCTTTTGGAACAGTCTGAATGTGTACAGAAATTGCGGCTATACATAGGCAACAACACCACAGAAAGAAAAGAAGAGGAAGATCTTAGACAACAGATACAGGTTCACACGGTTTCAGGTCTTAACAGACCACCAGATATTTTTTGCATTTAATTAAAGGATTACTCCTTTTGTGTAGCATTTGGAGAAAGAAAAAGAAGCTCTGTCTCTGTCTGTCCAACTGCTGAATGTTCGAGTGAACGCTGCCAATGATATTCTGGCTATTCAGGAGAAAGAGCTGGGTGAACAGGTCTCAACACACACATAAACACAGACTAACACACAAAATCACACATACAAATCTCGCAGATGACTGATGATGTGTTCTTATACTGTGTATATGTGTGTAGGCACAGTCTGACCCTATGTATTCTGGAAGTAAAGCCGTGCAGATGTTGAGTGTTTGGAGACAAAAGGTCTTCATGTTGCTTGTTAAACTTCAAACCAGAGACTTGCAGCTCCACACAGAGAAATCACAATTAAAGAATATGGTAATGTATATACACTAAGACATTTGGAAGATACACATTTCCTAGTCACCCACTGTCAATTTTTTAAGGAATGGGAATGAAAAAATGTCTCATAATTTAGCACCTAATCTTTATCTTCATATAATAATATTAAGCATAAGAGTAGAACTGATTCTCCTATCTGGGCCTGGTTTCTCTCTAGATAGGTTCTCCTTTTGGAGTTGTTTTTTCGTGCCACCGTTTGGCCACAGCTCCTATGCTCTTTCATTGCCCGTCAGGAGGCTGCTGACATCAGCCTTACCTGCACTTATTAATAATATTTTAGTGCCATTCATTAGTATCACATATATGACAGTTTACATAAAAAATTGCTTGTGTTTCTCCTCTTTGTTTTCTTGTGTCTGTCAAGTGTTTGTGTTTCTGTGGGTTTGTGCTGTGTACTCTACTTTGAGACCATTTAATGAGATATACTGTAACTTATTGCAGCTGCTTTGAAACAATGGAAAATGGAAAAATTACAATATAAACACTGTGACTTGCATTTTGATATATAGTTTTCAACTTGTCCAAAAGCACAAATATTATCATTCACATACCTATATGTCCTATTTGTACTGTAGGTTTTCTCTCTACAGCAAGAAGTGGAGTGTTTGCAGTCACAGAACAGTGTGCTGCAGCACCACCTAGAGGACAAAACAGCTCAGTTGGAGCTGAAGGATGTACATGCTCAGGTACACAGACACATGCACATCATCAATTAAGTTGAATGGATATGGCACTATAAGAAAATTACGTATACTGAAATGTCCTAAGCTTAAAAACACATATTGATTTACTCACTTTCTTTTGTTTGTTTTTACTATATCAAACAGTCATATACACATCTAAAGTATACTTTTTTCACCCTTTACAAGTTCACTTTGTTCTCCTGTTTCTCATTTTGGCTTGTTTTGCTGTCAAAGCAAGTTTGATTGAGTTCAGTTGGCTCTGTTCAGCGTAATATTTAATCTTAACATTGTTCATCTGTTATTATTCCTTACATTCACAGCTGCTGTCGAAATGATCAACTGTGTTTCATGGTGACATCACGAAAGCTTTCCGCAGGCAGACGTGTGTTTTTGACAGCCTGTGTACGTGTCTGTGTGTGTGTCTAGGGAGTACAGCAGCAGTTGGACAGTGCTTTACAAGAGAATACCCAGCTCAAAGAGCAGAATAGAAGCACAGAGAAGTCACTGATCGACATGAGTGAAACGGCACACAGGTAGTACTAACAAATGATATTTAACATGTTTGTCCTGTGTAACAATGCCCTAATAAGACATGATGTGATAAGCAATTCAAAGGATAGTTTACCCAAACAAAAAAATGCTGGCTTCATTTGTACTCACCTTGAAGTTGTTACAAATCTGCACTCAATTTTTTTTGGTCTGAAAAACGCAGAGAATAACATGTAAAAGAATGCTTGTAACCAAGTTGTTACTAGACCCCATTGACTACCATAGTAGGAATTAATTAAATGTATAAATGAATTAAATGTATATTCACTTGGGTGAAATATCGCTTTTATGTTAACCTTAGATTTGAATGTATTTCTGGCAAAGTACTGATGTTCATTTGTTTCATACATAGAGTACGATATAAATGTTGGAAATAACATGACAAACTTCCATGAAATCCTCGTATAATTGATATTGAAAATAAAATGCATGCTTCAGTGCTACATTCCTAAGTATTGCAATATGACTCATCCTGACTACTCAGATTGGCCATTGGTTATATCATGTCACAAAAAACACAACGTTGAATCTTATTGTGCCTGCTTCAGATGATATCTAGGTCTCTTCAGCTTAAAGTCTTTTAAATACCAACGTGACTGTGATGATTTGATTAAAGCTGACTGTTCGTCTGACCAAACCCCTGAAGATGTCTCATCCATAAACATCTGTCTCTTCCCATGTTTTTTTCATCCCTTTGCCTCGCTCTCTGTCGTAAGAGTGATGTCAGTTGTAGATGTGAAGGCAGGTCAGATGGAAGCAGTTCAGTCTTGTGTAAGTCAGCTCAACCAGAGACTAGCCTTTGCTGCCAAACGGCTGGACACAGTACAAGGTGAGATTGTTGTGTGTGGGGCTGGGTTTGTGTGTTTTAGTTGTCATGTATTTTAATACGTGTCTGGTTTGTCTACAGGGCTGCTCTTAAGAAAAGAAGCTCTGTGGAAAACCAAACAAGCTACAAGGTCCCCAGAACCGCGGGTCTCGGAGAGGTACAGAAAGATAAACAGCAAATCTGGCTTTATAGACACAATAGTTTATAGGCATTTTAAGTCCATTCATGCTGAGGCACTAAAATGATGTACAAGGTATACTTTAATATGATTCAAATAAAATAAAAATTCTTTCATCATTTACTCTTTTTTCCCCCCCTGCAGAACACAAAAGAAGCTATTTAAAAGTTGGCACCTATTCACTTCTCTTGTATAGACACCTAAGAAATGCACATAAAAAGGTGTCAGCTACAATAGAAGTAAATGATGACACAGTTCTAATTTTTGGCAGAACTATCACTATAAACTTCTATGCTGTGATTAATATATTATACATTGACATTATAAGTTCACTTGACAACAGCAAACATGCCACCGTTTGAAATGATTACGGTTGCATGATGCGTACCGTTTCATTTGCTAGTATTACAAAAACAGTATGCGGTAATGAGTGCGTATTTGCATGCGGTAAGCAGCATGCTGGTTTCCATTCTGAATTTCATTCTCTCTGTTATAGCTTAATTAAGAGCCTTCAGGCTGAGGTTGCCCTGTTGAGCGCTGAGAGAGATAAACTCACGCAGGAGCTAAAACGCACACCAGACCTCATCCGGGCCTCCCTGTTAGAACTGCAACAGCACCGTATGTACATAAACTTTAACCAAACAGTACACTTTGACAAAACTTGAAAAACAGTTCATGATCTCTTCTACTTTTTCAGGAGAGAAAGAAGTTGGCCTACTTAAGGACGCTCTGTCATGTAATAAAGAAGAATTGGAAGCGGCAGAATCAAGCAAGATGGAGATTCAGAGACATTGCGAGGAGCAAGAGGGGACTATCGCGGAGCTCCGTTCCGAGGCCCAAAGACTACAGCAACAGTGTGATTCAGGTAAATCTCTGTGACCAGATATCGTTTGTTCAGACTGATCCGCTCCTTATTATCCTCGTAATATTTTAAAAAAATATTATGAATATCATAAGGATATATTATGGACGATATTTGCTGATATTAAAACCGAGTGTGTGAACGTGCAGTTGTGCAAAGATTATCAGAAGTCGAGGATGTGTGTTCAGAAAAGCTCAGAGACATGGAGTCTCAAGTCAACACTGCAAGAAGAGAGCATACAAAAGCAGGTACAGTACACATTAATCACATAAATGACATGGTTTGTATCTTTGAACAAATGTGTCAACACAGAATTGCACACATATTCTATTTTATATGCCTGTGTACAGTGGTGGCATTGCGACAGGTACAGAGGCAGGTTGAGAGAGAAAGAGAGCAGATGAAAGAGGCAGAGAGAGAGAGAACAGAGCACACACGCATGCAGATCACACATCTCCAGAAACAGCTGAAACACAAGGACAAAGACTGCAACATTCTCCTGGTGAGTGAAACACACACACATTGGCTTTGTTTGGTTCTTTGCTGGACATTATTTTGTGTGTGTATGCAGGCTGTGGTTCAGGAACAAGGTTTAATGAATGAATACAAAAGACTGAGAAGATCAGCCATTCAAACCACTGAGGCTTCGAAACAAACACAAAACAAGCCAGAAAGCAGAAATCCTCCAACACCTGAAAGTAAGCATGGGTTTAAAACCGTTTTTGCAAAATAAAGAGTGTGATTCACTACAAAAAGCATCAGCTGAGAAATGCGAATGAAACTTCCTTTCACTCACTACTTGTCTCCCAGGTCTTCTGGGAGCGCTCCAGGCTCTTACCGCAGCAGTGATGGACAGCTCAGAGGAGGAGGATGAGGAGGGTCAGGCCTTCAATGTAACACAAACACCCTCTCATGCTGATAAACATAAAGAATTGGGCTGAACACACCATTCAGTTGTCTCTCACACCCTTGCTGTCTGTCAAACTCATGGGATTAGATGTCTGTTTTATAATTTAATAAAAGAGGTTTTGGTGAAAATTGGACAGCTTGCAGGATTAAACATTTTTCTGGTGCCCGAACATTAAGTCTCATATTGGCCTAAAAATGTTTTAATCAGTAGCCTTACTATAACATCAACGTGATGTAGATAAATGTAGACATAAAAAAACATCTTCGAGGTCGGGGCGTATTGACCAATTGCTAGAGGATAGCTTGGGTGGAATATATGTCCGTGATCGATTACTCTTTTTTTTTTTATTCTCCCTGATTATACTGTTGCATTAAAGGAATAGGTTATGACTTACATAATATTTCCTGTTTAAGTTATAAATAATGTCAATGGGTGTTTAACCACTTTGTCCTTCCTGGCACATTTATTCTGGTGGATTTTTCACGCTTTTAAAGCGTCTCCATAGCATGCATCCTTTAAAATTTAAAATCACCTTCAGAGAAATTCAGGGAGTACACCTTGTAATTCAGACTGTGTTATACAGAGAAAAGCATTAATCATTGACTGCTTTTTATCTTTATAAGGCTGGTGATCCATCCTCACTGATACAAAAACTTTTTTGATTTCCCTTAAGACATGCAGTCTTCCCCTCAATGAAAAGTGACGTTGCTCATGTAACCATTTTGCTGAACTGCAGCTGGCCTGTGTGCCTTTCCTGAAGAGCAAAGAGCTGCGATACAAGATTTAAATAGATATGTAACAAATGCATGGAAGTGTGTAGAAGTAGATTTTGACCACCGGAGATGCACTAGAATTGTCATTATTTATAAGATAATTTTATTCCTTAACTATTTAAGAAAAAATACTCACTTAAAGTATTAGTTTACTTAATAAGGACATTTCTGTCATGGATTACTCACTCTCGAGTTGTTCCAAATCTGTAAAAAAAAATTTGTTCAGTTTGAACACACAGAAAGATTTTCGAATGAATGCTTGTAACCAAAAAGTTATTTGACCCCACTGACTGCCATAGTAGGAACTCCATGACTTTTTATGTCTTACATTGTTCAAAATATCTTGCTTTTTGTTCAACAAAAACAAGAAACGGAAATATTTTCCAACAATGGTAGCGAATGGAGTCCAAAAACTGTATAAGCATGCATTCAAATATCTTTCTGTGTTCATTAGAACAAGGAAATGTTAACGGATTTTAAACAACTGGTGAGTAAAAGTTTACATTTTTTATTTTAATGAACAATCCTTTAGAACGTTTTTTTTATCTGTAAACATAATTTTTTTGAAAATTTCTGAAGGTACTTAAACTGAAAGTGAAACTGGCAGCTGACACAACAGTGCAGCGATCATTTCAGCTTGACTAAATATCTGTTCCTGGAATTGCTGTTTCTTTGTGGTCAAATGAGTTGATGTTATTCGTTACAGATCTATGATGTCATTAATCATGGCAGTTTCAAACTGCATTTTTATTCTGTCTTTTAGAGCTGCTCGATTCTGATCATTAATAATCTCAATTATTATTCCCAATATCGAAATTATAAGTATAATTATTTAGAAAACGGTTAACAATTGACTTTGAAAAAAAGAGTTTGTAAATAGATCAATAATAAATTAATAGCAAATATCTGACATTTAGTACAAATCAATAAAAAATCATTAATAATGAATCAATATATTCTAATAAATGAAACCTAAATATTAATAAGAAATTCTAAGATGAATGCATCACAATAATTGTTTTAGCTCAAATATTTTGTTTTCATATTTGTTGGAAGCCAAAATTTCAATTGAAAATCGATTACGATAAATTGCACAGCAGTATTGTTGAGAAAATACTCAGTAATGGTTTAAAATTATAAATATGCACATTGTTTGTGATAAAGCATATTAAAATCACAACTAAGACAGAAAAACAACATTAAAAACTTCATTTAATCTAACAGATCTGAAAGAAAGTTCTTTATACACCTAAAAGTCCCTTCCTGAAAACCATCTGTAGCATTATATCAGAGTCTGACCTCAGCTCCACAGAAACTGTTGGATCTAATTCAGCCTGACACACACACACACACACACACACACACACATTGTACTCGGAGGGCGCTGTGCAGTTGGGGTTCAGGCCTCAAGCAGACGGACAGAGAGCTGCTGACAGGGCACGTTTGCGTAAGCTATACAAGGACGGAGAGAGTGCTTTTCCTTGGGGGAACTTTTGGAGGACGGACAAACAGATGAATGCGCAGGAATGTTAGAGCCCCACTGCCTCCCCCAAGGGGGTTAAGTGGGGAACTTAATGATGGATGAGGGTTTGATTTCCTCTGATATCTTGGAGCCCCTAAATACTTCCTCCCAGTCTGTGTGGGTGGGAAACTTCGTGCTGTTGTTGTTTTGCCGACAGGCTGAGTTTGATCTCATGCTCTTTGTGATGTCATCGGAATAGGCATCACGGTAGCTGACCTATCGTAGTATTGCTAGACATTCTTTAGCCACGCCCCAGCACATATTTAAATAAATGTAGAAGTGTGCAGGTTAGAGAAAGACAAAATCAGGTGAATTGGTAGTGTTGGAGGAAGGACGCTGTTACAAACCACAAAAAAATGACACTATTTTTCACACTATTTTTAAAATTGTGTCATTATTTACTATCCCTCATTTCATTTCGAACCTGAATTAACAATACAAAAGAAGTTATTTTGAAAAAAGTAAGTAACCTAGCCGCACTGGCACTCATTCACTTGTATTGTATCAATACAAACCAATGCAGGTAAATGTGTGCTGGCAATCAACATTTTTCAAACATCTCAAACAGAAAGTGCAGGTTTCAAATGATAAGAAGGTGAGTAAAGGACGACACAGTTTCTATTTTTAAGCTAACTATCACTTAACTGAATCATTAGACTTTGAATCACAGGCACAATTGGCATGCTGTGCATTGAAATAATACTATAAATTTTCAGGAAGTATGCTTTGAACATCAAAAATAAACCTGCCCTCTAGTAACACATTTTCCGCAGCAGTGAGTGCTCTGGTTCTTAAGCAATCTTACAGCTTGTGTGTGTGCGCTTGTGTTGGTGTGTGTCTGATGTAAACACAGAACAAGGAATAATACCCAATAAGAAAATTCTGTAATCACTTATCATCTTTGTTATTTCTTCTGCAGAACACAACCAAAGATATTTTGAAAAATGTACCCCATTTACTTGCATTGTTTTGTTCTGTAATTGAAGTCAATAGGGACCAAAATATATTTTGATTGGGTTCTGCAGAAGAAAAAAACTCAGGTTTAAAATGAAAAAATGGTGACAGAATTTGGCATTATGAGAACTATAACTTTAATGTGGATGGCTTATTCTGGAATCTGACAATAATCAAGCAAAGATGATTTGCAATGATTTGAAATACAAAGTATTGCAAGTTCACATATTGAAGACTTTTTATATTAGTAATAACAAATAAATGTAATAGTTGTTTAAACGGTAAAAAATCTTCAGTAAATCTCTGAATCTCATTTCTTCTTGGAATGGTGTGTGAGACTGCAGAGACAAGTCAGAAATGTATTAGCACTTCTCTGTGTGTTTATGTGTGCGCAAGCTCTCAGGGCAAGACTCTATGCTTCAGTGAGCCGGCACTGAGGAATCTCTCCCTGGAAAAAATGTGGAGAATAAATGATGAAGGAGAAGAAGAGAAAGAGAGTGATGGCTGTTAAGGCTGTGTGATGTGATGAGTGTGTGTTTGCGCGTGTGTGTGTGTACGCGTGTGCTCAGTCAACCATGAGTTCCTATTACTGAATGTGAGAGGGGTGTAAAAACACACACACATAGTACACACAGAAAAATGACTGCTTCACTTTGGTTGCCTATGTATTCATTTCAGGTGGTTTATGTGTACTGTGTTGTGTAAAATAAACTCATCACTTTCAGTCTGTGTTAGAAAAATGATCCTCAAGTTCCTGGAGGGGCAAGTCAGCACCACCTCAACCTGTGAACAATATAAAAAAAATTAAACATTTGAAGCACATTTAACCATAACAATTGTTTTTATTTTGAAGATTTAGCTATTGTTTGGTGATTCATCCCTTTAGTGAATAAAAAAGAGAAATCGCAAGAAAGCAGTTAGTGCTCATGCTGCATGATCTGATATTTTTCCGGTCAGCAGTCGCAGGCTGAAAGTGAGCAGATTTGTGATAAAGTTAGTTAATAGCTAGCTATTGTTGACATTTCATTACTTTTAAATCAGTTGTCATGTTTGGAATGATTTTAAGGACCTTAAAACTAGGAATATTTGATAACTCATTACTTAAATGATGCAGTTTTTGCTGTAACCTATCCAGCAAGAAGCCAATGGAAACTTTTATTCATTTTATTAAAAGCGTTTATAATTTCTTGACAGAATTTAGCTATATTTGAGGTTTAACAATGTTAAAATTGTATTCAATTACGTATTGGAATCTAGATTTTAAAAAATCAGTTCAAACAGGGCAACATGTATCGTATTATAATGAAGGAATTTTCCATATTCATTATGTTCTACCCATATTGTACAGTTTGCAAGGCATCACATTTATGCATTAAGGGAAATGTTTTGTAATTTACTGGTAATTTACTGACACTACTCATTTGCTACTCTCTTGCCATCCCAAAAATTGTTTCATTTTTACTGCAAAATGAGACATTCAATACATGTTCTGTTTCCCCATAAGAGGCTTCTCATTTATTTTGCCAAGCTATAAAGCTTCAAAACACCAAACCTAAGTTTTGATGACATTGGGTCTTTAAAACTGACAGTTTGGGACCAAGTGCCTTCTTGGAAAAAGCAATGCATAAAAGCTCTTTTCTGAGTCTGTATTTAGGGATTTTCTCTTTAGGGATTTTCAAACTGTGTCTCGAGATCCACTATGTGGGTTGATTTTGTGATAACGTGTACCTATTCTGGAATATATTTGGGAACCTTGCTGCGAAGTGAGCTTAAAGCTTTTGGAAAACTTCCCGCATGTTTGTAATAAGTAAGTGTCTTTAGCTTTGAGTTCCCTTTAACACCTCAGATTCCTAAGCTGCAATGATGTCATGGAAGGAACTTTTGCTCTTGTTTGTCTGATCCTTACAGTGTGAAAAAAAGGGATTGATGGAAAGCGTGGTGCTTGAGTCTCACTGGATGATTGCCCACCAGCTGATGCCACTGGCCACATTTAACATCGCATCACTTCCTGCTCATTCATTATGGTGAGATTACTGTGACAGATGTGCAATGCACTCACTCATAGTTAAAAAAAATGCTCACGACAAAGACTTTTTATCAGTGAACAACTAATATACATGAACAGATTTACTTTAACAATTGTCTCTTTTCTCCTCATTTTAAGATCAAAAATGGTTCTCATGTATATTATTCTCATAGCTATCTCAAAAAAGATCACTTAAACGAGGTATGGAGAGACAGATCTCTCCTGTTGGTGCATCCAAATTAATCACAGCTTTCAAATGTTATCTGGAGTGGTGGACTTTTCACTTGCTTGTATATAGGGCAGAAAATCCCCAGGGATTCTGATACACGTATGTGTTTCTTTCATTGGCATGAATTAGTATGTTCCTTTAATGAATCTGCTGAGCTGGCATCTATGGATGATGTATGAGTTTTGTCGGTAAACTGTTGTCTGAGTTGCATGGGAAGCTGAAATAAATGTGTCCAGTTTGATGTTCATAACACATCCTTTGCGTCACTTGTAGGCATCGGCATCAGATACATATGCAAGGGCATTCTAATAACATAATGAACAAAGATAGCAAAACCTGTCATGTATGATCTTGTGGTTACATTTGAACACTTTATAAAGCAAACAAAATGATTTTAATTTTAATATGTATGTGTGAGTGTCGGGGAATATACCAATTAAGCAATACGTTAAACATTATAATATCCCAAAGCCAACATTAGTGAGCGAGGGAGAGTGTAAGAGTACCTGTGACTTCCAACAAGAGAGTCAGTTTGATGAATGTGGAACAGCATACGCAGACATGTCTCATAGGGTCAGTTTAAACATGCAAACACACACACACACACACACACACACAACACACACACACACACACACACACACACACACACACTCAACACACACACACACACACACACAAGAAATAAGGAGCAGGGGAAATCTGGGTCGTTGTTAGTGGGCCGTAACCAGCTCAGATCTGTGAGTGTTGGGGTATTTGGGTGATACGCAGTCTGTAGAAAAAAGCCACAATGTCCTGCAGAGACTTGTGGTGCATAATAACCAAAATGCATCAACAGTTCAGATATAAAGCTTTCCTTATTCCATCATATGGATCTGTAAGCCAGCAGAACACCAGGAGTCATGACTATAAAAGACTCCAGCAAGAGAAAGCCAATGACACAGATGAGACAGTTCCTAAGCAGTCATGTGATGCTAAAACACATGTGGACTCTTTACAGAATCGCAGTGCAGTGTTCTTCAAGTTCCCATCCTGCAGAGATCACCTCTCCACGTTATGAAATATGAATATTTGCATATTCGAATTGTGCAAGCCATTCTAACGATGTACGAGCCCCAAGCCAGTCCCCTTAAACGGATTACACATCAACTTCTTCTGCACCGACATTCCAAACGTTTGGGAACACCATTGAAACCTGTGGCTGGCCATCCAGCTGTCGGACCCGCACGGTTCCCACGCCGCGGTCTACCCGAGCTGCATGCGGACAAAGCGCCGCGTCTGCGCACGCTGGTCCGCAGTGGCGGGTTGCGCGCTTGCGTTTGCGCGCACGCGGGTGCTGGTGTAATTTCACGTCACATCAAGTTTGATCAGGGGTCCGATTGGTCGATCCGGCGGCGCTGTCCTGAATTAAGAAGCTCCGTGTGGTCCTGCCGGGGGTCGCCCGGGCGCATCTCAGCATCCCGGTCTGGATGTTGCGGGTGAGCTGAAGATATTCAGAGGTCGCGGGGAAAATGCGGCGGCGGGCGCGTCCGAGCGTCCTGCTCCTTCCGTGGCTCATTCTGCAGATCCACGCCGGCTTTCCGAATCAGATCAACATCGGTGAGTGATTTGATGCTGTGGGACACTCATCTCTCCGGATCTACCTGCTGCATCACCCACAGTCACAGTGAGAAGTTGGCAGCAGGAGACCCAAAGAGAGTCGAGTGGGCACATGGAGGAGAACCTGAGGATCACACATGTGCGTTTTCTTAACTCGTGTCATTTGGGTTTTTCAGGGGGTCTTTTCATGAGATCCACGGTCCAGGAGCACAGTGCGTTTCGGTTTGCTGCTGTCCAGCTCTATAACACGAACCAGAACATCACGGAGAAACCCTTTCATCTGAATTACAACGTGGACAATCTGGAGTCATCCAACAGCTTCTCGGTCACGCACGCATGTGAGTCACTTTCTCATTGCACCTGATGCACCTGCTCCTCTATAACTGTGTTATAAGTCCACAGATGGATTGCATGCATTATTGTATTATCTCAAAATGATAAATGTCCTTGTGCTGTTCTGGAACGTGGTTTGGTGAAAAATCTTTATTCTTTTATTTCTGTCTCTTTTTGGGATAAGTTTGCTCTTTATTCTTGTCATTTATTTGTGTGATATCAGAGTTGGAGGGACGACCGGGAATAAGTATACAAAGTGGAGAAAACTCTTCTGCGGCATGCAAGGAGAGATGGAGAAATGGGAAAAGATGGAGCGATGGCCGCAGACATGGCCGAACCGGTGCAGGGGTTAGTGCCCTGCACTCGTTCTCTCTCTGTGTGCCTGCGTTCGAGTGAGAGAGCTTTGCCGTCATTCTAAAAAGGCCTGTTTACAGCCGCTGTCATTACAGCTCTGTCTCTGCCTGCCCTGGCTGCTCAACTGAGCGTGTGTGTGAGAGACAGAAGTGGTGAGCTTTTGGTTTCCCGGCTTATCGTTGTGTTATTGCTGCAGTCATTGATCTTTCTTCACTGCATTAACACGACTCCCGGCGCACACACACTTTGCCACCGGCACGGTCGGTCCCTTTGACGAAAATAGCCTGGCTTTTAGAAATATAAATACGGATGCACGGCCTTTCAGACTCTGGAGGTGAATTTGAAAGTTTAATGAAGAAGAGATGGCCTAAGAGCTTAAAGGACACATCCGGGAATGACTTGACAGGAAGGACGAAGAGCTTGGTGTGCGAGTGCTTCACGAATACACTTTTATTTTCGTCTTTGCTCCTTTGAGCAAACACACACTGTGGTATTTGTATGATGTGAAACGGCCTTGCCTCACTTTGGTCCATGTCAAGGCTGAGTGCGTGGCACATCAAATGAGTTCTGTGAAAAAAGCTTGGACAGCTTGCGTATGCACTGACCCTGCTGTTTTAATTGAGTCAATCTGGGAACTGGAGAGAAGCTGTAGGGGTCAGAGGATGTTTTAACAGGTCATATTTTACTCGCTCACTTTCACCTCTCTCTCTTTCGTGATTTTTCATCGTTTTTTCTTTAAAGCTCCCAGAGCGCTGGAGAGACAGATGAAAAATACAGAAAGGCTGTATGGAAATGCAACCTGCTTGCTTGGTTAGTAGAAAAGATGAATGAGAGGAAACAGAGAGGAGATGAGAGGGAGGAAACAAGAGATGCCTAATAATTATTAACATGTCTCTAAGAGATGAATGAGACTGAATGGGAGGAATGAAGACAGGAAGGAAGAGATGGTCATGCAGTAAGACAGGCATGAATAACTTTTAATTGAAAAACACACACACTCTCTCTCTCTCTCTCTCTCTCTCCCTCTCTCTCTCCTCTCTCTCTCTCTCTCTCTCTCTCTCTCTCTCTCTCTCTCTCTCTCTCTCTCTCTCTCTCTCCTCTCTCTCTCTCTCTCTCTCTCTCTCTCTCTCTCTCTCTCTCTCTCTCTCTCTCTCTCCTCTCTCTCTCTCTCTCTCTCTCTCTCTCTCTCTCTCTCTCTCTCTCTCTCTCTCTCTCTCTCTCTCTCTCTCTCTCTCTCTCTCTAGCTATGAGCTGCAAGGATCATTTGTTCTGTCTCATGATCAGGTTGCTCTTCCAATGCCCGATCAATATTGAGGGAGAACAAGACAGGTCTACAAACACACACATGCACACCCAAATTACAGTCTTTACAATTTCTATAGAATGTTAAAATGAAATTCAAGATTAAACATGTGCTAGTTATTCCCGCAGAACACAAAATAAGACATTTTGAAGAATGTTGCTAAACAACGAACCCATTCGCTCTATTGTTTGGACAAAAAAACTATTCAAGTGAATGGGTGGCAGTTACCGATATTCTTTAAAATATACTCCTTTCTGTTCTGATGAAGAAAGAAACTCATACAGCTTTGAGAAGACAAGTAGGGGAGCTGTATCATTACAGTCATTAATATGCGTTTGAACTATGGTACTCATTAAAAAAAATTTTTTATTATATCTTATTATATCTTACTTTGTTCAACCTATGGTGATTACAGCTCTGTATTGTTGTATGAGTGTGGTGTTTGTATACAGGTTTCTATACAGGTGTTCTGTTCATTGTTTTTTAGGACTGAAGCTCTCAGTTTTGAGTGAATGTGCTGCTTTGCTACATTGTGCATTGATGCTTTTTAACTCCTGGGCTCTCTGAGTAATGTTAGTATTTCTGCTAGTAGTACTCTGCTAGTATTTCTGTCTACTCTGGCCCTTTTACTTCATTTTTACTATAGAATCTCAAATCTTAGACGGTTAACAAACTCTTCAAACTCCTTCTTTATTCTATAAGGGATTACTTGAACAAATACTGACATTTTTAAGTTTAAATTTAGATTAAATTTATGACGTCGAAAAAGTTCACACAAAAAAAAAGTATTTAACGTATCAGTTGCTCACCTTTACATTCTTTAAAATTGTGGGATATTATGCACGATCTATTTACATAAAGGCAATTTAATATACATAACTATGTCTTGTATAAAGCCTTACATCACGAACAGTTATGTTTTATAATCTTAGAATTAGTCCTTTCTATTAACACACAGTGCAGGTCCTCTAACATGAAATTCCCCGGAGTGTTTCTAACAAAACCTAAATGAATAAACTACAGAGCGTTTCATAAATATTTTTTCTTCTCTAGCAAAGACGCATAAACAGTCATGGGATCTTTGTCCTGTGTCATCCACTGTAGTTTTGGATTTTTTGGACACTGCATATTTTAGGGTAAATTGATTTGAATGTGAATCCGATAAGATTCCAAGTAAAAAAGTTCTCTTCCCAGTCTTTCATTTTTTTTATTTCCCTGTTATGAGGACATTGAATTGAATTACTTTATTGAAGCTGTTTTGGTTTACTCTGACTCTCTACTTTCAGGCTGGATTTAAGAACTTTTAGAGTTTACTTTTCAATAATTTAGATGATTGCTGCATTTATGGTGTTTTGACATAAATTATAAAAGGCCTTTGATTTTTTTAAAAAGAGTTAACCTTGAACTGCAGTACATGTCGGATGTCATACACATTTTATTTGGCCAAAATGCTGTTTGCAATCACGCATTAACACAAAACACACACTCCCTGTGGGAGATGTACCAATTTAGTTGATTATAGCTGTCATGAAATGTTTCACAATAATCATAATCACAATAATTGTTATTCGTTGTAACAAAACTGAAAATATCTGGAAACTTACTGAGGCAGTGACGTTTACGGTCACACATACAAATCATATTAATACACCCAGTTGGTTCAGATCTCTAACTCGGACAATATCGGCAACAAACACAAATAACACGATTGTGTAATTGGTCCTGTAGTGTTTTTATTTGTGTGCATGATGCTTAACATTTATGGTCCCTTGTTCTCTCTCTCTCTCTCTCTCTCTCTCTTTGTCTGGCAGTCTGCTCTCAGTTCTCCAGGGGTGTGTATGCGATATTTGGATTTTACGACAGGAGGTCAATGAACACATTAACATCGTTCTGTGGAGCTCTGCACACCTCCTTCATCACTCCTTCTTTTCCCGTGGACACAGATGTGCAGTTTGTTTTGCAGATGAGGCCGAGCCTCAGAGGGGCGCTGCTCAGCTTGCTAGCCCATTACAAGTGGGAGAAGTTTGTCTATTTGTATGACACTGATAGAGGTGAGTTACCACAGACCACAGACACATTCTTAAATATGTGCATCTTTACATACAAACATCTTTATATACTTTATAAATTAACAGATATGCACACACATACATGTGCCATGTGGTTGTATAGACTACAAAAAAGGCCTGGCAGTATCATCGGAAAATTACATTTACATTTTATTTTATTTTAACGACATTTCTGTCAATGTTTGAAAATATTTTAATGCATTACAACGTTTAAATTTAGCTGAAACGTATATAATATATAATATAATAAAATTTAGCTCTATATATTTACAGAATATATACATGATACAGAATATTCCTTCATATTAATACAGTACATTGTGTCCGGATATTGCAACTTAATAAAATCTTTTAAAACATATTTTTTTCAGTGGAAAATATTAACTGATTAAAAGTTCCAAAGTTAATTTCTCTAAGATTTACAGTATTTATTGAACAAATATATATTTGTAGTATACATTTTTGGTGAATTCTAATAGAAATGTTTCAGATAATCAGATTTACTATTTTTAACTTACAGTTTCACAAATTTAAACAGTGTATTTATTTAATGTTAAAGCTTTACTTTTTCGTGAATGTAGATTGTTAAATGAAAATTGACAGTTACTTTTTTAGGGTTTTATGTCCCTTCATTCTCCAAAAATTAAAGACCAGCTTGTGAACAATCAGTGCTTGGTTTGCAAATTCCTAGCAATTTAATCCGTAAATATATACAAAATCAATTCTTAGGTTGGGTATAGTTTTAGTTTAAAGGCAGGATAACCGATTTCTTAAAAAGGCTTTTAAACACTGAGTCGGGCAGAGAATCAAAACAAAATTTAAGCGAATATGCAGTAAGGGGGAGCAAAGCAGAAAGAAGAGTGTTCCTTTTGCATAGTAGTATGTTTTCTTGTTGATTTCAAGTGACAACTACAGAAATCAACAAGAATTTTCAGAAATCGGTTGCCCACCTTTAATATCGTTTTTGTGTTATGTTTGTTCCAAAACACCTTATCGGCATACAGCCAACAAACACAGATTGTTCAAAGGAGGATTCGTTTGAAAAGAGTTCTAACAGGGACAGCTAAAAATGAGAGTCTCTTCATTGATAAATGTAAATCATCACATTTATGAATGGTGTTATACAGTATTTTTACACCTATTTACACCTACATTTTGTTTTGAACATGGTAATACAGATCATAGAGATCTACAAGAAACTAATTTACCATGAGATAATTGAGCCGAATTTCAGCATTCTGCAAGTTTTATTACTTTAAAGCATAGATTGTTTTCTGTCGGTTTTTCAGAATGTCTGAGCTTATCTTTTTATGCCATTAAAATGGATGATAATGGTAAAATATTGGTAAAATATTACAGTAATTCAACTGCCAAGTAACCATGAGAGTGAATGAGGGCAATATGTATTTCATATTAGGGAATTGTAATAAATGCAAAAACAAGTTCCTAACATCAATCTTGAGTGTTAAAATTGCATAGTTTTTGATCTTTTGATGTTAACTGAATATTAATGCATAACAAGATAAAGTAGACACGCAATAAACTTCCGGCCCACCTATTCCTGTTAAGGAACATGATCATTGTATATTGATATTTGCATATATCATAACAGGTCTGAATGTGCATGGGAAAGAAGTTGAACTATGTAGTATGTGTACAAAAAATGTATAGACATATACATACATATATTAACTTATATCTTTGCTTCCTGTGCCATTTTCTAATTTTCATTATTTCTGTTCAATGCATACTGATATCAGATTCATATTGGTAAAGAAGTCTTAGGAGTGTAATGTTTATTCAAATTATGCAACATTTTCCAGAATGTTGTATCTAAAATGTTAGATTTGATGATTGACAGTTGGCCATAGTAGAAAACCCCACTAGACAAGATAGTTTCCTCTCTACTTGAACACGATATGCAGTTGCAGATGATTGACCAGCTAACACTTACTAAAGTAACTTGTCTGTTCTCAAATGTCGCTGTTTCAAAACAATTACCCAAAGTATAATGAAAAATAGAGTGCAGACAGCATCAATCTCTTTCCACCCTTAAAATCATCCATCACAGTCAGCAGGAAGTTGGGCAGGCGGTGCCAAACTTTAAATGGATTTACATCACCACAGGGCTCTTGCATCTGCTAAATATGATAAACACTTGCACTTAATGCACATGCACCACACGTTGAGTCTTGTTATTGGTAAATAGTGCTCAAAAAAGTTTGCAACAATTATTATTTTATATACAGTATATGCCCACACACACACACACACACACACACACACACACACACACACACACACACACACACACACACACACACACACACACACTTTAATATAGCACAGCTTGGTAGTCTTTATGAAACTGGTACAAATCTAGTGAACTGTCTGTTTGGGTGTGTGTGTTTCAAGGGGATTAAGAAATATAAATCATTCATTTTCTTTAGAGGGGGTCAGCATAACTTTTTTCTCTTTATCTCACTGAGTTCTTTAAAGCACATTTTAAATGTGAGGGGGGACAATCTATCCTGAATGATTATCCAGCTTGATGTCAAGTAAAAGGTTAATTGTGTTTCATTTGCTCTTAACCTATAATCTGCGTAAACATTAAGTGGAGCATAAAGTTATATTGGATTGGATTAAAAACCCAAATGTGGTGAGGTCGACTTTGCTTTTTTATTTCAGGTATGCACCACATGTCACTGGTGTATGTGTGTCTGTTAAATTCTCACCTCTCTGCAAGCTGTCAGTCTTGATTAATTGGTCACAGCTAAACACCCCGGCGGCCCGGCTCTCCAGGACGCATGCTAATTAAAATAGTGATTAAGTGTGCCTATAGATGTGTGTGTCGTCCTATAATGAGTCGTATCAGGGGCCAAAGACAGAAAAAACAGACATGAGTTTCTGCGTTGTGTATTGCTTTGAGCTGGAGGTTAGAACCGATTTTACTTAAAAAAGTTTGTTTAAAAAAAATGTTTTTTACAACATCCAACAAGATGAATCAGTGTTGGTTGACAACTCTGCAAATATGCTTTTGTGGCCCAAATTTAGCTTTTAGAACACATCCACAAAAAAAGAGCCCCTGTGGATTATTTCTTATAACAGGCTAAATAATGATAAGTCAATTAGTTATAATAATAAGTTTAAGTAAAGATTAATATTAATGGTAATAAATAGTTAACTACATTCACATACAAGTTATGTCTAAAAAAAATGTCAAGACGGTGTGGAATTATTACTTGCTTTAAATGCAACAAAGTTACACAACCCAAATTGGTTAAAAATAAAAAAATCCTAATTATAAAGTAACGATTGGGTAAACATACATTTAAATGATTATGAATGTAAATACAATAAAGCATTTTATTTGACTAGGCAAAGGCTGTGTTTGTCCCTTAAAATAGGATTGTATATAAAATGTAGACATATATTTCTTACAATATTAAATGAGTTTATGGTACATTATTATATATTTTTCTTTTAAAATATGTATCACATTTATTTGTTTAATTATTTATTTAAACCGTTCTAATCAATGTTTCTATTTATACACTTGCATGTTTTTTTAAGGATCCGACCCCAGTTAAGAAAAGTCTTTTGTTAGAGTACATAATGAAAATGAGGCAAATTCTTGTTGCAGTTTATATTTTTAAATTTTCCGGAAATTTTGAAATGTTTACATTTTAATGTTGATCAAGCACGGTCATACCATTATTGTCATAGGTTTGGTTTCTTAATGATTTCTGGGTTCAAGAATATTATAACGTAATAAAATTGCCCTATGTAAAGGTGTCAAACATATATTCATCAATATAGTATCGCTGCAATTGTAAATCCTGGCACAGAATTAAATGTAGTAAAAGAGGCAGTCCATAATGTAAAGAAGAAAGCCTGTCTTACTGCGATGGTGGGGGTCACTGCAGGTGGTCTGAAATGTGCTGCAGTGGATACGATCTGTAGTGCATGAGACCTGCTTTGTTTCATAAATATATCATCTGTGCTGCAGTGTATCATGTTTCATATAAGTGAATAAGATCTATATAGCAGTCTATCCAATACATATGAATGACGGCCATATACACACATAAACATAACACAGAAAACATGAATTAAACATACTTTTTATAAAACCAAATTGTGTTCCGTATTAGTAGCATTAGCTCAGAATTGCAGCAATTACATTCAGCATCTCTCCTTCTGCCTTTCTTCTTTTCATCCCTTCAGATTTTCACTGCATCAGCAGTTGCTCTGTGCACTCTAACCACAGAGAAAGAAATAAAGCAGTACTTGTTCCATCATCCTGACCCAGATCTGCCCTGTTACCGCTTCCACACAGGCCCTGTGTTACTGTGTTTTACACCATGTTTCATTCTCTCATTCTTGTTCTCTCTCAGGGTTTACCATCCTACAGGCCATAATGGAATCCGCGGTGATGAATAATTGGCAGGTAACCGCACGTTCCGTTGGGAACATAGTGGATCCGCTGGAATACAGGCGTATTATAGAAGAAATGGACCGCCGTCAGGAGAAACGCTTTCTTATTGACTGCGAGGTTGAACGTATAAACAGTATTCTGGAACAGGTAAAAAAAAACATCTCTTACCCGAATGCCCGAATCTCTGTCTGTAATGTCAAAGGTCCTTTACATTTATTTGAAGTTATATGAAAAGAAATGAAAGAACTTGACAGGATTAGTGTAAATCAGCAATGGTACATTTTAAGTGCTGTATTAAGTTGAAATAACTCAAAGTTATTTCAACCCTGTGTGTCATACTTTTCTTTGCAGAACACAAAAGTAAATATTTTGAAGAATGATGGTAGTCGAACTTCAGAGGCATGCATTCATTATTGAATGAAAACAACATTCTTTAAAATATCTTATTTTGTGTTCTGCAAAAGAAAGAAAGTAGTACAGGTTTGAGAAGACAATATTAAGTGTTATTATTTTTTTGTGATTCACTTTAAGGGATCTGTTTTGTGATGGGAGATCAGAGTTGCTCTTGTTTTCTATGTGATCAATAGCTTTCCACAATTCGACTGCAATTGGCCGAAACTCAAGTAAAAATAATGTGTGAGAGTTTGCATGTGTTTGTGGAAGTAGGGCACAGCGTCCTGTAACAGGGGAACAGTGAGAAAACTAAAAATACTCCCTTTCCTCTCATCCAAAAATATAGCTCTCAAAGGTACTGTTACATTCTCCTATTCTGTTTGTCTTCGTCACTTTCTCCCTGTTTGTTCCCCTGTCTCTAATTTCCTAGTCTCTCTACATACACACAAAACCAATGAGCTGAAGGGTTGTGTATGTATGTCACCGGTAGGTCACACAGATAATGAAATCCACAAGTAGATCAATCAATGTTGAGAGAAAGCTAATCAGGGCAGGACGCTTTCAGCAGACCGACTGTCTGTTGCTATTTGAAAATCAATAATTGTGTGTTTGTGTATGTGTGTGTGGCTCACTCATATCGTTGTGTTGTGTACAAGAGTCAGCAAAGCTTGACTGTATGAAAAAAAATTCAATATTGACAGTCTATTTAAATGCCTAGGTAGAATAGGAACAATAAATAATAGCACACCCCGTGGGTTTTTTAAGGATCCCATTTACATGGTGCAAAATAGTTCAGATTAATCTCTGGCTGATCATTTACAGACAATATTTACTTATTATGTTGTTTAGAAAACATTTAAAAACTTAAATCCGTACAGTGATGAAATTGCTATTTAATTTCTCTGGGTAATTGTGGGAAATTCTCACGAAACCACTTAAAAATCATGTTTATAAAGATCTCAGTTAAAGAAATAAAACGACATTATTTTAATTAACTTATTTGTGTTCTCTACCTTGCACAAATCATAATTTTGACATATGAGTGAATTATTTGTATTATTATATAAACTATTAAACAGCTGTTGGCATGAACTGCTCTTTTCTAATTACAACATCTCAAGAACATGAGGGTGAAATCTTCCCTGTAACACATGATAAATCTTTCCCTAAGGAAAGCAAAATTAATGGAAAAAGAACAGGACCTTAATGCCATATATTTAAATCTTCTTAAAATGTCAGTTGTAGCCTAGTCCGTTTTTAAAACTATAAATAAAAAAGTGCCTGAAGCTCTGAAGGGTCATGGCTGTTTGCCAGTTTCCTCTGCCATTCAAGATATTTTTTGAACAAAGGGCACAAAAAAGGTGTAAAATAAATCAGAACATAACTATGACAGATAATTGTATGAAATATTAATTTAACTGAATATACAAACTAGTACAGTATACAAAAAAGTATACAGTAAAAAAATGTGTGATCACATCTTCCAAAATATCTAATTCAGGATTCCATACTTTCCAAAATATTCACTATATAACTTTTCATTGTTAATAATGTATATATTTTATTTAATTTTTCCAGGTGGTGATCTCAGGAAAAAACGGTCGAGGATATCATTACATCCTGGCTAATCTTGTGAGAAACTACACACACACAAACTTATCTTCTGATTCTGTGGATGACCCTTCACTGTTAAACTTGAACTTGTGTCGCCCCAGGGGTTTTCCAACATGAGTCTGGATAAGGTGTTCTCGGGTGGGGCTAACATAACCGGGTTCCAAATCATAAACCCTGAAAGTCCTATTGTGCAGCAGTTCCTCCAGCGCTGGGACAGACTCGATGAGAGAGAGTTTCCCGAGTCTTCAAACACACCTCTTAAGGTCTCTCTCTCTCTATTTATATGCATATTTTTGTGCATTTGTGATGTTATTCTTTTTGTGAGCATGTCGTTTGTGAAGGTTTGTGGTATGTTATTAAAAGTAACTTATGGTAACGTAATTTGACGCGTTTAATTTAGCATTTACGCTGCACTTTTAATTTTATGCAGTACATTATTCTGTAAATATTACTGTTATACTATTTCAGTACTGTTCCAGTCCTTTAAAGTTGTCTTCTGTTTTTTTTCTTATGTCCAGTACACCTCTGCCCTGACTCATGATGCCATCCTGGTTATAGCTGAGGCATTTCGGTATTTGAGACGTCAGCGCGTAGATATTTCCCGTCGAGGGAGTGCGGGCGATTGCCTGGCCAATCCGGCTGTTCCGTGGAGCCAGGGAATCGACATTGAAAGAGCTCTCAAAATGGTAGGAGAGGTACACAAAGGGCCTCATCCAGACATTACTAACTTTTGAGTGATGACTTGGCAGAAAGATTGTGAATGTTTTGCTGATTCACGCACAATGATGTTGTTTCTACTTTACTCTTGTTGTTATTTTGTGGGTATTACTGTTGCTCCTGTCTGCTTTCATCCCGTAGGTACAGGTTCAGGGAATGACGGGAAATATTCAGTTTGATTCATTTGGACGACGATTGAATTACACTATTGATGTTTATGAGATGAAATCGGGAGGAGCACGAAAGGTTTGTTGATCTTGGATGACGGTTTTGATATAATTACACAAGAGCCACTTTATTTTGCATTAGGTAACAACACACATTCTTGCTCAAAACCCCGTGAATGTCTCATGGAGTAACATCTTGTGCCAATCATTCCCACACAGTTTGTCCACCTGAAGACCCTCATGTTACTTCACTTGTGTGATTTTGTTTTTCACGTATATCAAAGAATGACTTTTTAAGTCATATCTTATTTGCCTAGGGCTCAATGTAAAAAGAGACAAGACTGTCACTGGCATTCCATCAAATCAATTTTTGGCTTGAGATTTTTGTTCTTAATAAATGGAACATTTCCCAAACTGCACCCACACACCATTTCATTTTCCTTTTTCATGTCTCATGTCTGTGTCACTTCTTCTATTTTTGTTGGTTACCTGTTCACCAATCGTTCTTGTTTTTGTCCTTTTCAGATTGGCTACTGGAACGAATATGAGAAATTTGTTTATATAGTGGAACAGCAGGTTACCAACGAATCCTCCTCTGTGGAAAACAGAACCATTGTGGTCACTACTATTATGGTACACTACCTAAAGCTGCTTGTAAATATACCGAACCATGATCCTTCTGCCCTCTTAGGTTTAGTGTCACCTTTGCATTGCATCCTGGGGGGGCAGAACGTTTTTTCTGTTTGAGTTGCTTTGCACTCACTCACTACATGTTGAAACAGTCGATCACAGAAGAGTGTTTCAACTGTATCCGTGTGAGTGCCAAAGCATTTTCAGTTCCATCCCGGTGGCCTATTGTAGCAGTGACATCACAATACTGGCTTTGGTAAGAAATAGGTTTAGATTCTCCCTCTCGCTTCTCCAAACGTAAGTATAAACACTGCCTCAGATGATGGGCTGGATGCAAACAGCAGAATGCGTAGAAACACATGCAAAAGAAATGGTTTTCTCACTCTTGCTTTTAAATGTTTAGTGTCAGAAAAGATTATATTTTGTATTTTTGAGGGCCTGTTTTTAATTTCCAGCTGTCCAATCATATCGAGTCTTAATGGTGCGGGCCGTTCTCATTTAGCTTCATAAACAATGACTTAAGTTGTCTCGGCAGGGAGTCAGTGAAGTGATAAATGGGAGGGAAGTGGACCAAAGAAGCGCAGATGCCCATGATGCAATAATTTTATGAAAGTTGACAATAAAAATAACAGTTAAATGAGTGTTCTGTCAGTGTTAAATGAACAAAAATATGAAGTAATTGACCGTCTAATTTAAAGCTTTTCTAACGTTAATTTTATAATAATGTGTTTTTGTTGAATTACATCAGTAATGAAACTGACAGTTATGCAGCAATATATGTATGATTTTTGTTTATTCTAGTTTATTTCAATGAAACAAAAGACAATATTTTTAAAGTTAAAAATAAAAGTCAGGTTTTGTTATATAAAGAGTATGAAGTAACGATTATGTGGTTTTCTTTGTTTACCATCCAAAGAATCATTTAATAAAATGTAAACGCTGAAAATAGGTTCAATTATTGTCAATTGTGAACATTAAATGAAGAGCATGTGCCAAAGGTAGAAATAAGGCAGATTGAAATGTAATGCATACGTTGACTCTTTTTTTTACAATTTCAGACAAATGCTGAAATTAAAGAACTACAAAGTTGTTACATCTGGGCATTAAGCGAGTCACATAATTGCGTCCCCGTTAAAGAACATTGAAATCTTTTGGGCAGGCAGGGTTGGGAGGGTCATTAAAGGGAAGAAGTTAATTGAAAGATGCAGTTATATTAATTAAAGTGTGAATGGGCTTAACAATAATGAATATTATTAATGATCATAAAAATGTTAAAATGCAGACAATAACTGAAGTGCCCTTAAGCAAAGCACCACAAACCATGTATAAAAGCATCTGCCAAATGAATGTAAATGTACACTAACATGAACAAACATATCAGGATATCCCTTAGTTTAGTAAGTCGGAAGACTAAAGTCATATTTAAATGTACCATAAGGTTCGCCCTATGTTACATTTAAAAGCGATGACAGCATTTTTCTGACTCTACCTACGATGACATCATAGGTAGATTCAGAAAGTGAATAGGAGTCAGGGCTAGTGTGAAAAGAATTTGTTTTGCACATTTTTCCTGTAAATATAATGTATAATTAACATATAATCATTCGAATTTGTATTCTATATATTGGTATGAGACTGGGTATGAAAGGTAATCATCAATACAGAAAGTCAATGGGAAAAAGTTGATGAGCCACAGTAAAGACACGAAAGGAGTCAGAATTGACAGAATACATACAACGTTCAAGCAGATGTGATAAAACATCTGCTTCCCTTTAAGCACTTCTCCTGCATGCACTGTACATGTACATGTCTCCTTAAACTCCTCCAATCCCAGCTTCCTTTACACTAATGTTCCGCCTAACAGGAGCACATGCAAGTTAGCTCACTACACACATGTCATTTACTCCGCATTCGGAATCTAGAATTTGCAAGGTGTCTGAATCTCAAACCTAGTTTGAATTAAAATCTACCTTTCACTGCCACACAGTAGCTGCTGTTTGTATAGCACATCGTCTGCTGGTCACATTGCTCTTATAAGACTCATTTTGCATGTTCATGAGTGAAAGAAACAGACATATCAGCATGGTTTCACATCGACTAATAGTTTTGTCCATTTATAATGTGTTTGTGAGTTTTTGATTACGAATCTAAAAGCCAACTGAACCTTATTTGATTTGGTAACAGGAAGCTCCATACGTTATGTACAAGAGGAATTTTATGCAGTTGGAAGGGAATGATCGCTATGAGGGCTACTGTGTAGACTTGGCATCAGAAATCGCCAAGCACGTGGGCATAAAATACAAACTGTCTATTGTGGCCGACGGAAAGTACGGAGCTCGCGACCCCGAAACCAAGACCTGGAATGGCATGGTGGGGGAGTTGGTATATGGGGTGAGTGTTGGGAGAAATGAAAGGGTGGGATGAGAGCTGCGTGAAGCCAGCAACACTGAGAAGACCCCAAGGAAATCACTGAAGGCATTGTCAAAATAAAACCCAAACCTCTATTTACTGCTAAGCACCTAAATAATCTTGTGATTTATTTTGACATTTGTGTGATTTTAAAATGATATTTGTAGTGTCCCGGTGTTGCTGAACTCACCCAAGTCTTGGTC
This sequence comes from Triplophysa yarkandensis, assembly GCA_033220385.1. Taxonomy (NCBI): domain Eukaryota; kingdom Metazoa; phylum Chordata; class Actinopteri; order Cypriniformes; family Nemacheilidae; genus Triplophysa; species Triplophysa yarkandensis. The sequence continues at coordinate 17,851,543 of CM065657.1, forward strand.
GTGGTCAGTGTTTATAAAGGGAAAATGTCATTATGCATTCATACACACTGCATATCTTCATACTTTTTTTTTACGTTCATAAAAATTAGGTCAACACAGTTGAAAAATGGCAGGAGAAGGTACAAAACCTGTCACTGTGGAAGTACCCTTTACAAAACAGAATAGTACATATTGGTAGAAATATATATATAAATTGCACATATTAGCATATTAAAGGTTACCACCCCAAAAGCTTTATACCTCTTCTGTACTTGATTGCTGTTGAAGTTTTACAAATGATTTATTTTTAGAATGAGAAGTGTTTGCATTGAATGCACACATGTGCCTTTTTTCTTATCCATATTAGTAATATAACAAATGCATATAATTAAAGGATGTTTATCTACATTATTTTTTATCATATTTTAATTCAATTATTGTTATAGAAGTTTTAATTTAAAATTTTTAATGATCCAAATTGTGTGTTTTACGAGTAGATTGAGACAAGAGGGAGTTATAGGACTGTAATGATGGTTACACCTACAATAGCGTTTATAGTGTAATATGTGAATCAGCTAGTTGATGATAAAGACACCGATGGGATTAATATTTGGTCTACACTCCAAAAACTGATTGTGTTTTAACCTGAAACAATTAACACAACTTTTACTTTAAATTAAAATATATATACTGTTTAAGTTTTTTTGTATGTAAGAATAAAATTTGTAAAATTGATTAAATCTCATTAACTCAAATATATCTATTAGAATTGCCCAAAAATATTGGTGTTCATTACAAATGTATATTTGTTTAATAAATAAATTTTTTGTTACATAATCTTAACAAGTATTTGTATATTTTAGAAGAGAAATACTGTGGGGTTTTAGAAATGTTAACATATTCCAATTAAAAGATTGATTTAATATTTTCAAAAGATTTTATTAAGTAAATAAAAGTGTTAATTTTTGTATTTTATTGAAAATGTTGGTCTTCCACAAAAATACTTTCTTAATACCAGTAGGCTACTGTATTCATATATTACAAAGCATATGTAGCCTTGCAGATAACACACTTGAAATTAAAACCACAAAATTTTAATTTCATGAGGTCTTTAACGGGTTCATTTTTAGTTTGTAGCGAAGATAGGCCATCCATCCCATTTCCAGTATCATACCTCACACTGTTTCGTTTTTTCATCTGTCAAACTAATATGTACTGTGTTCCATATTTCCAGAGAGCAGATATAGCCGTGGCTCCCCTTACTATAACCCTGGTACGAGAGGAGGTAATAGATTTCTCCAAGCCCTTCATGAGTCTTGGCATTTCCATCATGATCAAGAAACCACAAAAGTCCAAGCCTGGTGTCTTCTCCTTCCTGGACCCACTGGCTTATGAGATCTGGATGTGCATTGTGTTTGCATACATCGGCGTCAGCGTGGTTCTCTTCTTGGTGAGTCGTTTTAGTCCGTATGAATGGCATCTGGATGAAAACGAGGAAGTGAAGGATCCGCAGGCTCCACCCGACCCGCCCAATGACTTCGGCATCTTTAACAGTCTCTGGTTTTCGCTTGGAGCTTTCATGCAGCAAGGATGCGATATCTCACCAAGGTTGGTGCAATATTTCGCCCGTTCTCACAACTCCATCTTGTCTCTCCCCCATCTTTGCATTTTATGGTCCTTTTGTTTTTCATGGTGCATATATGTTATTCTACTTGGGGTGTGTCACACTTCATCATCACATGACTTCATCATTCACTCACATTTTTTCACAATACTGTCACCATAAGAGTTCCTGTCTTTATCTCCACTTCCTTTCTTCAAGTGATGCCGGGCACCAACTAAAATAATTTATATTCACCATGTGTTGACTGTAAGATGTACAGATTGTGTCTCTTTCACTCACATATCTCTCTCTTTGTGTGTCTTGGAGGGCTATCGTGTTCTTGCTGCGTGTCTCTATTTTACCGTCAGCAGTTTGGTGTTTATAAACTGTTTCAGTGGAGGAGTTTCAGCCCTGATAATCCATCAATTCATCTATTCATACTCATATACATTTATTCATTTCCTTAACTTGCGAATTTCCACTTTATCTTCTGCTGGAATCCAGTCTTTCATTCTTGACGTGGTCTTTGTGACCCTGTTCTCATCTTTATCTCCTGTCTCCAATAAGACAGATCTATCTCAACATTGCAACGCACTGTGGATGTCTGTTTTGTCGACCGTTATGGATTTTGAGACAATTGCTGATTGTAAACATTTTACCCAACTGATCTGTTTGAGGGGATTTTGCTCTCCTGCTCTCTCTCGCTTTCTCTCTTAGGTCTTTGTCTGGACGTATAGTTGGAGGTGTGTGGTGGTTCTTCACTCTGATCATCATTTCATCCTACACTGCAAATCTGGCCGCTTTCCTGACCGTGGAAAGAATGGTGTCACCTATAGAGAGCGCAGAAGACCTTGCCAAGCAAACTGAGATCGCCTATGGAACACTGGACTCTGGCTCCACCAAAGAATTTTTCAGGGTGAGATTTTGTTAAATATATATTATAGCATCATCAGCATTTTAGCCATTTATATTAACTTAAAACATTTAATAGATTCTCTCCAGTGAGAAATATTTACATCATTTATTATCAGATTTACTTATTTTACACTGGCATCATACACCAAATTTAAAAAGTGTATTCAATTAATTTAGCAAATTTGTCATGTACATTTTTTCACATACATTTTTTAAGTGTATCATGGTCGTAGGTAACTCCAAAAATACATTTCAAGATATGTGGCTTGGATGGGGTGTGTTAGCAGGTAGTTGACACATTTATGTGTATATGTCTTATGATGTGCGCAAAAAAATGTATTAATAATGTAATAATGAAGATAAATATTTCTTGTGAGATTTTATATCACAAATAGAAATTCCATTAATATGAAATAACAAATTGTTAACAGTTTGTTTGTGCTGTCACACTAAAGGACATATGTAGGGTTTATTTGTTAATTACCCTTTTACAAACCCAATCCAACAGAAAAGTTGAATTTGAGTCATGAAAACACATCAACAAAATAAAGACTTTTTGCTGTCTCCGTAGCCCAATAGTCAAGTGAATAAGACGGTTCCAAGTCGAGTCAAATCGAATGTATTGCTTAAACAGTGGGACAAAACAGATTTCACTTCTGAAACTTTTTGACTAACTTGAGCAGACACTCAAACTTAATTATCTTGTAGACCTGTCACAATGTAATACATGCTTTGTGAAGACACTGTTACTAAAGGACTCGGCAGAGAGAGGTTTATTAAAACAGACAGCAAACCTGCAGCTCATTTGTAAGAAGCGCAGCCAAGCCTCTTCTTTGACCAAAATGTTTTACAGAATTTCAGCCAGAGACTGTTTTCATTTGAGATGGCCAGGGGGAAATTGTGTGTGTGTGTGTGTGTGTGTGTGTGTGTGTGTGTGTGTGTGTGTGTGTGTGTGTGTGTGTGTGTGTGTGTGTGTGTGTGTGCGTGTGTGTGTGTGCGCCGGTGTGTGTGCGCGCCGGTGTGTGTGCGCCAGTGTGTGTGTGCCAGTGTGTGTGTGTGTGTGTGCCAGTGTGTGTGCCAGTGTGTATATATGTGTGTGTATAAACTGACAGAGAACAGGGCAGTTTTAGGATGACCCAGATACACCACTACTGATGAGATCATCCTGTCATTCTGCCTTAATGTCATGATTACGTCCTAATGTGTATGTGAAAGTAGACAAACACACATCTACGCACGCAGGCACACACACACACACACACACACACACACACAACACACACACACACACACACACACACACACACACACACACACGCTCACATGCACACACACAAACCCAGAGTCATCCACACTTCACTGTCACTAAAGAATGGTTTAGAGACAGGGATAAAGAGAACAAACACATATGAAATGAGATGGCCTTTGCTCTTATCTTTTACCTGAGTTGTCATCCTATAGCAGGCTAAATTCGAACAGTGTTGACTGGTGTAAATCTGACACATGGTTGGACAAAGTCTGACAAGTGAGATGTTATAGACACCTTGAAAGAGATGTTATAGTCTCCACCTTGTGTTCATAGAGCCCCACTGCAGCAAGTATAGAAATATATAGTCTGATAGAGAAGAGAGGGAAGAGACTGCATTGATCTTAACATTTGTATGTTGTCTACATTTCTTCTTGTTTTGATGAACATAATGGAATATATTTAGAAGAATGTTAGTAACTGAGATTCTAGGCCTTCATTAACTACCAGAGTAGATAAAATTGAATTGGTAGTCAAGTGTCACCATTTGCCACCAACTGGCAATAGGAATTGTGTTACTCTCAAATGTGTGGTTTTGACTGTTGCATGAGGTATGTTTTTAAAAACTCCTAGAAATTTTTTGCGATTGCAACCCTGCTTGGTCAATATAATGCAGAATTATGAACAGATTTTTGATATGTTGAACGGTGTAACTGTGGTGGAACCCCAAACTGTTATGCTCTATTTAGATGTATTTCGATGACATATTGGACTAAACGGTTCGTTCAGTTACCACGTGACATATATATATATTGTTAAATTGAACAGACTTTGATGTCTCGAAGGGTTTTGCCATGGCGAGGCAATGAATTAATGCTGAATTATAGCAGCTGAAAGGTTTCCTAGTGTGTACTGCATTAATAAAGTGATTTTGATTCAACAGAATATAGCACCACTTATAGCGCCATTGGGTATTGCGCCACCAATTGGAAATGGGAAATGTGGATCTTCCAAAGGACCTCAAAACCATCCCCTTATATCTACCTTATTCACTCCAGCCTTGGTCAGGATAATTCATATTAAAAGGATCCTTGTAAGAGTAGTTTACTGGGAACCTAAAGATATTTTTTATACATATGTAGTTTATTATGAGTTCCATATATCTGTGTCCAATAGTGCAAGGGCCCGCATGGCTGCTTGCAGCTATATTTTTCTTTCAAAGAAATGTATACAAGTTTGGAACCATGAGTAATACATAGCACAATTTTAATTGTTGGGGCGACAATACAGAATTTATTTTAGCTCAGTAGAAGGACAGATAAATGGTTAGGTTTTAGTTCAATGAATAAAAGAAAGATCGAAACTAATTGAAACATTTGAACCCTGAAGCTTTTTTTGTTTTAGTGCCACAGGCTTTAGTAGGGCGTATTATAAACATGCCACTTCCAGTTTGTCCCTGGAAAGCTCTCAGGACAAAGTAGCACATACACACACATACGAGCTGTTTGGAGGTCAAGGTAACCTACTTGCATGTACCATGTGGGTGGGTGTATGTGCGCAGAAGTGTGTCCTATAAAAGCGTTACTGTGTGTGTTTGTCCTAATAAATGTAGGTGTGTGTGTTCTCTCTAGAGATACCCTGCCTGCTGTATGGCCATATATAGCTACTCACCCAAGAAATGGACACTGAAAACATTTTGCTTTTTGAAGTTTCAGCCGTGACTTAGTACTTAGGATTAGTATATTATAGCTGTAAGCTCTCCATTTATGTGTTCTGTCTTTTCCTGCTTACAGAGTGTGTGATGTGTGCTATATTTTTCACATCCAATTTATGTTAATGTGTTTGATGTGCTTGCGGTAGCACAGAAGCAACACAATAAACATGCTGTGTTATATTTACTCTAAAACAGATAGTATGCATTGGTAGCATGTGTGTCATGATTTAATAAAATACCCCAAAAATTTAAGTAATAGTTTACCAGGAAACGAAAACTAGTGGTTTACACACACTTTTGTCATTTCAAATTTGTATGACTTTGTAGATTCTGCAGAACACAAAAGAAGATATTTTGAAAATATTTTATTACTAAATGGTGTGTGATACACCCATTCACTTCTATTTTACGAACACCAAGCCAATGTAAGTGTGGGAGCGCAGCTTACAACATTCTTCAAAGTATATTATTTGTGTTCTGCAAGCAAAAATGTCATACAGGTTAAAAAAGTAAGTAAATTAACTGAATTTTTATTTTGGGGTGAACTGTCAATTTAACACCATGCATACTTAAATCCCCGTAAACAAATTTTAATGCTTAACCCAATGGATGCTGGCTAATAAATACTTTCCAATATAAATACTTTGGGACAGGAGACTATGTTTACAAAGGTATTTTGGTTTGTTACTCTATATACACACTTGAGGCCTAAAACTGTCTACTTGAAGCATAGGTTTTGATATATATTTGTGTATTTGGTGAGAATGCTTATTTTGATAGGGCTTGTTTTTAAAATCATAAAAGCCACACCATTGCACATAATGCACTCATATTGCTCTCCAAAAATGTTAGACTTTCTCTTTTTCAATAGAAATGACCTTGCCTGTGATTATTCAATCATCCATAATCATTTCAAAACCATCTTTTTTTGTTTTAGATTTTGCTCTTTTCCGGCTTATATCAGCAGGGATCTTCAAAATCAAATGTGAAGTCCTTTATAGGAACAGTGTGAATAGTTGTACCTCTTCTATCCAGAATATTTAGTTGTAACTAAACATGAGACGTCTTTGATCTTAGTCCATGTGTCTTTTGCGCACTTTATTTGATTGAATACAGTCAAAAAAAATGTGGTGCAAATAGATATGCAATACAGCTCTTTATTTAATTTCACTGTCTTTTTCTCGCAGCGTTCAAAGATCGCCGTCTATGAGAAGATGTGGTCGTACATGAAGTCTGCCGAGCCTTCCGTGTTTGTCAAAACGACCCCTGATGGAGTGGCCCGCGTGCGCAAGTCAAAGGGAAAGTTTGCGTTCCTGCTTGAGTCCACCATGAACGAATACATCGAGCAGAGAAAGCCGTGCGACACTATGAAGGTGGGAGGGAACCTGGACTCCAAGGGCTACGGCGTGGCCACGCCGAAAGGGTCGGCATTAAGGTGGGTGGAATAATATAACAATTCCCTCTGTTGTTATAGTATTCCACCTACCCTGATTCCACCATCTCTCTTTTTCTCTCTGTCTCTCTCTCTCTCTCTCTCTCTTTCTATGCTTTATGTTTTTTCCCCACTTTTCCATCCATCTCTATCTCTCTATCTTTATGTCGCTTTACCATTTTCTCTCTCTTTATATTGCGGTACACAATAAGGTAACTGTGTCTTATGTGTTTGATATTCTTTAAGTTTATATGTGTCTCTATGTTGTGGTAATGTTTCATTGTGTTTTTCTTCTGCAGAAATGACACTTAGAGTGTCAATTTAAAATTGTTATGCTTGATGCTGTTGATTTCCTCCCCGTTACATTTCCTCCTCTTTTTCTCTTCTGTCCTTCGATCTGTTTTGTGATTGACATTTGTCCGATTGTTGTCTTCTCCCTGGATTTCATGCGCTGTATTGCCTGCAGCCATGCATGTCATGCTCATGGTATATGCTGTCTTTGGAAACAGATGGTCCCTGCATCCATCCCATCATTCACCAGCACTTATTTTTCTTTTCTCTCCCATTCTTTCTATCCGCACAACACCACACGCACCACGTCTGCACACAAGCTTCTGTCTGTACCTGGCTGCTAACATGATTAACAGCCCGACTTCTCCTCTAATTAACCGAGCGAACGGCCCTGAGTGTGCACCAGTTAACCGGTTCCTTCTCTTGTATTGATCCTTAACATGAGTGGCAAGCAACTCTCGATATTAGATTTCTCACGAACCTGTTATTTTTCTCACAAGTTTTGTTTTACCATTTGAAGAAGTGCTGTAAACCTGGCGGTGTTAAAGCTGAACGAGCAGGGCCTCCTGGACAAGCTGAAAAATAAATGGTGGTACGACAAGGGAGAGTGCGGCAGCGGGGGAGGGGACTCGAAGGTCAGCCTCAATCGTACACATCCTAACTACGAGTTATCGGCAAAGCTGTGAACTAATGTGCACAACAAACCGGTGTTTAACAAACCGGTGTTGGAGGTTGGATGATGAGGCAAACTGCGATCAGGGATGACCCTTTTCTTGGCTAATGGCGATGAGATAGGAGGAGATAAAGAAAGACTTGGGTTGGTGGATGTGTGAAGTCAGGGTCACCGGCGTAATTGGATGTTAGGTCTTGAAGTTGCACACAGATTGGTCTGTGTACTGCAGGAAAGCTTGTTTTGCTTGGATCTTTGTGGCTGTAACATTTAGTTTGTGTATACTCGGGTTTTAAGGGCCATCAAAAGTTAAACAAAAATCCAATGAGCGTCTGGTAGACAGAATTTGTTGACAGGATTGTTCAACAAGACAGCACAAACTCCGCTCCTGAAAGAACAAGACAAGTCGGTTTGAATAATACAGCCGTCTTGCTCTAAACATTGTCTAAATGTATTCAAGTGTGAAACTGTCATTGTGCAGTTCATATGTTTAGAATGTTTGTGTGTAGACTAGAAGTAAAAAAAGTGAAAGACGGGATCCGACTTTTCCCTTTCCGATACGTCTTATTTTGTAGCGTCGGCTGATCTCTACAATTTCATGAAACAAAAAGTTTCCCATTGCTAAAAAATTGTTTAGCAATGAGAAAAGCAATGAAAAAAATCACACTTTTGAGTATAACAAGTAAAAGAACAACTCTATTAACAATTTAATATAAAATATTCAATAGTTCTAAAATATATTTATTTTATATATATAATTATAAGAAAAACATTTTACTACAGTGTAAATAATTCATGCTAAAAAATTAAGCTCAGCACACTATTCCTCTACACAAGAGATTAGCAGTTTAGTAAGTAAAGCAAGTTAACTGTGTTTGTCATGAGCATCATCTCTGAACCTTGATAAATCAGTGTAAGGGCCATGATCACATTCTAAACGCAGTTTTCAGAGGTGATAGGAAAGAAGATATAGAATAAACATTTTACGATTTCATCTAACTTCCGACCATTATTTTGAAATTCCTGAAAACGACATCCGACGGTTTTTGCCAGAGCATATCACATTAGGTCAATGTAGTGGATGAAACTGCCAACTCTCTCTAAATTATTCTGTGAATTGGAAAGAGAAAGTCCATTGTGCCCCTAATGGTGGGGTTGCACAGCACAGTCCATGGGTGACAAAAAACATCACAGGAAACGTGAGAATTCTAATGAAACATTCATACAATTCCTTTAAAATTGAGCGTCAGGATGGCATTAAATGTGGAGAAGGACCTGGTGCCATAGATTCAAAAAGCACACATTTATCTGCATATGAATGCAAAGACAAGCACAAACTCATTCCCTCATTCATTATGTCGGTCCAAATGAACTGATGGACATTTTTTTCAGCTCCTGTGCCTGCCGAATGGTCACCCTTGTGTTCAGCCTGTCATGAGGGCAAGGCAGCTCATTTAATCTCTGATTGGTCCTTAAAATTAGTTCCTTAATTGGCAACAAATGCAGTCTAAGCTCTGAAACAAAAATGGCCACCTAGTCCGGACATTGATAAGTTGAGCATGCTGGGTAGAGGGTCTTTTATGACATCACAACTGCATGAGTCTCATTTATTGTCCTGTATCTGATCCAATATGCATGAATGGAGTTATTCAGCGATCTGGGCAAATATACCATACAATTAGAACACGGCCAAATACACTAAATGAAATAAAAATACTTAAGCCTTCCTTAACTAAAGCATGCAATGAATTTGAATAATAAAATTTTGTTGTTCTGAAAAAGTTCTCTAAAATGCAAATTGAAGATTAATTATCAATTATTTAACAAAAAATTAGGGGACCATTTCAAAGATCAGTTTAAGTTAATATTTAAATTCAGTTTTAAGTAAAACATTACTATTTGTAAAATATGACATATTTGTTCAAAAACAATTGTTCATGTGATAATTGTTCACATGTGTCTTCTAATGCGGTCAGTCTTTCAGATTCCTATGGGGTCACTCTATGTCTCCTGAGATTTGATTTTGCTGAATTTAACAGACTCTGAACTAGAATGACCACCATAGAAATGCAGATTAAATTAAAACTTGAAATGGTTTCTTAATTTTTATATACATGTATGCAGCAACATGTAGACATAAAGTTAAATGTACTCAAGCAATAGATTCATCACTCCATTAACTGCTCCTTTTTAAAGCAATTTTTTAACAGATCTGGCCATCTTAATTGACGCTGGCTTGTGTTACTCTGGTAAGTAGGTATATTTGCTCTGCTGGATTACAACTATCATTTAGCATAAGGAAAATAAATTGAGTGTTCCAGCAGTCCTGCTGATGGCATACCAACATCTTACAAACCAAAACACTCAGCAGGAATACAACAATGGTAGTCAGAACCACTTTCTGCCAGGACAGGTTTACGAACAACTCAAAATTTTTGAAAGTGTATTTAGTTTGCTATCGTTCACGGGAGGTCAGTGTTTTTCTTTGTAAGATGTTTGGCTTCAGCCCTCACCCATCACAGACTGGTTCCCCTTTTGACTTGCTGGGTCATGTTTGTCTGTTAGTCAAGTAAATGGATCCAGCTTGCACACTGGGTTTTTAAAGAAAGTAAATGTTATAACATCATAGTATGAAAAGTAAATGCTCTAAATAATGATGCTCTGTTTGGCTGTTACCATGGTTACTCTCTCTGCCTCTGTTGGAACAGTGAGTGCCGATTATTCAAAGCGATAACAGTAGGTAGCACTACAAGGTCAAAGGTAACTTTAAGGCTAGCTCTACCAGCATACTCTCTCTCTCACTCTCTCTCACTCTCTCTCTCTCTCTCTCTCTCTCTCTCTCTCTCGCACTCTCTCTCTCTCTCTCTCTCTCTCTCTTTCACTCTCACTCTCTCTCTCTCTCTCTCTCTCTCTCTCTCTCTCTCTCTCTCTCTCTCTCTCTCTCTCTCTCTCTCTCTCTCTCTCTCTCTCTATCACACGCACACACACGCACTCTATCTTTCAATGGTATCAACAGCACAAGGCCAGGTGTCCTACAGTATCGCTTTGGTAAACAGATGTGCGGTAGGTTTAAGTTTTAATAACATAAAATAACATAACGGTGCCATGTTATTTATGTTATTTCCCCTCGTGAAGAACTCCTGTAAACCTTGCAGTGTTGAAACTCAGTGAACAAGGCATCTTAGACAAGCTGAAAAACAAGTGGTGGTACGATAAGGGTGAATGTGGGACCAAAGACTCGGGGAGTAAGGTTAGTCTGCTTACTTGTTTACTTATGTAACAAACTTCACATTCTGCAAACCACATCAATACGGCCAGCCCAGAGCTCCAGTATCATTTACTGGTTTAATTGTTTTGGCTTCTTACCTAATTTGCTTTGAGATCTCCTTTACATTTGCAGTGATTCTACATTATATTTATGAGACAAAACAACAACACACACATACATAAAGAGACTCATTTAGAAAGCACTTACCGTTCAGAACCAAACATTCAAATAATTCATCATTTTAATGATGTGGTAATGAAGTATTACATGAAGGTACTTTGTAATAAGCATTCATAACAGTAATGTAGCGGTTAAGTATTTGATTAGTTACATATTTTGGGGGGATTTTTCTCTTCTGCTGCTGTGACGTGGCCTAATTTTCGTGTTTATGTGTTTACTGATTCATTTACGAATCTTGTTCTTTAATGCCGTGCTGGGCGAGGAATACATCTCTCGCCTTCTCTCAGTATCTCTAGGCAACAGTCGAAGACATTAATCATAGCAATGGAATTTTAAACAGGCACAGTTGCAATGACCGTCTCATAGAGAGAAGTCAGAACGGCCTTTATGAAGACGTACTTCTCACTTTTTCGAAACCCAAATCCAAAACTTCGATTTCTAGGACACATCCTTGGTATTTATGGACGAACAAACGTCTCCAGTGGGCCAAAAGTCGTCTTGATGTGGAGGATATAGATTTTTCGAGCTGCACTGCACCCCCTGTAGGAGGCCTCATTTTTCCCTTGCAAAAAAAACAGGCAGCGATTCACCAATATCTGTTCCAGTGGCATTAGGCTAATGGATACCACAAGGCAAGGTTTGCCTGAGTACTCCATTGAATGAAGATAAAAGGCAATTGTGTTACCACACTTCTAAATGTAATCCAGTTGTAAATAAGTTAATTAACTCTGAAAACACGTCCCAAATGCATACGCACAACAGCTCCATTACGAGACTAGAAGAACCACTGTATGGGCCTGTAACCATGGGAACCATGTTCAAAAACAGGTCTCTGGCTTTGCATTCGAGACAGTAGTGCTACACTCGCAGCTTCTATGGTGCCCTTTCACCGGGCAGTGGGTATAGACTGAGGTTTGAATGGTGATGGCAGGCTCAAGGTCACAGCAGCAGAATTGACTCCTGTTAAGGCTTGTCTATGTTTTGGGGTGTGGCGATGGTCGCATGCAGGTGTCTGTTAATGAGTTTTGAAGGCTGTGAAGCTTGCAGAAGTAGTTCAGAGAGGGGAATTGCCATAGTAACATTAATATTCCTCCTCTTCCTCACCTCCTCTGTGAAGATGGCAGGGACCGAAGAAGCCTGAGGATTTTTCTGTAGATCTTTGATGGCAGCTGACTTGTCATGTTGCTGTATTGACTCTACTCCACCTCTTGAGGGCGCAACAGTCTCAAAACTGACTGTGTGTGTGTGTGTGTGTGTGTGTGTGTGTGTGTGTGTGTGTGTGTGTGTGTGTGTGTGTGTGTGTGTGTGTGTGTGTGTGTGTGTGTGTAGCATATTCTAATAAGTAGAAAGTGTGTGCCTGAGTGTGTTTAAGGACGTGTGTGTCAGGTTTATCATCCATGTGATACGCTATATATGTAAATTAATTTTGTTTTTTTAATTTCTAAAATTTTAAATTATAAATCACAAAACGTGTTCTACTTGTAGTTATATTTTTAAGTATATAAAAGCATTAAGGATAGTGTCTGTAAATGTGTGTGTGTGTGCGTTCTTGCGTATATGAAGGCAGGTGCTTTGCTGTTTCTCTGGCCAGTAAAGTGATTCCTGGAGGAATAAGTGGAGAGATAAATAACATCATTCTCTCCTGAGCTGCTTGGGCGTTTAATCTATCAGTTTTAACCTTTGACCTCTGGGCACACCAAATAATGATTTGATGCCCTTTCACCGTCCCCCTTTTAAGAGTAATCTTTTATTGCACTCACCTTCTTCCCTCAAAGCAAATGAATCTGTGTGTGTGTTCATGTGAGTATGTATGTGTAAAAAGGTTCGCACAACTACTCATATTACGTGTCGACTAGTTGCTGGGTCATTGTTTAAATTATATAAGTCATCATTTACTCACCCTCTTCTCATTTGAAACTTGTCCTGAAGATCATAGAAGAAGATATTTTGAATAATGTTGCTAACCATCACCCATTTACTGGCTTGTTGCCAAGATTCTCTAAGATATCAAAATCTGTGTTCTGAGGAGGAAGAAAGTAAAAAAGGTTAAAAATGTTAAGAGGCCGAGTAACAATGACTTCATTTTAATTATTTAAATATATCTGATGTGAAGTTTATCTGTTATTATCTGTCTATTTTTAAGAGAGAAAGCAAATATCCTATGCTAAATTCATGCTGTAAAATGGTTATATCCCATCTGCTTAGTGACTCTAAGCTCTCGGGCACCAGTTGATTAAATTGTGAATTCCGATTCAAATCACATTTTAGCTTGTGTGGAATTCTTCTGCCTAATTCCTGCCATATATTTTTTTAATATAGTATTAAAGTGGTTACTATTAACTTCTTTGGAATGCTACATCAGCAATAGACTGAGCAATGTTTCACTTGTGCTTGCCAAGTGTGAATAACATGACGTGATCCTCGACTAGTCCACACAGAGCCAACAAACTGACTGGTGGGATAACTAATAGAGAGAAAGTGTGAAAACACTAGCGTGTGACTGTATGAGTGTTAATGAGTGCATGCTGGGTAGTTAAAGCAGGCATGCAGGTGTTTAAGCTTCTCAATTGAAGTCATTTTATGGTTTTGTGTGCAATTTACTGTTGTTTTGTACTAACTGTGTCTCCCCCCCACAGGATAAGACCAGTGCACTGAGTCTCAGTAACGTGGCTGGCGTGTTTTATATCCTGGTGGGGGGTCTGGGTCTTGCCATGACTGTAGCTCTGGTAGAGTTCTGCTATAAGTCGCACCAGGAGACCAAACGCCTCAAACTGGCCAAAAACGCCCAGAACTTCAAACCAGCTCCTCCAGCCACTGCACAGAGTTTTACAACATACAGAGAGGGATATAACGTCTACGGAACCGAGAGCGTCAAGATTTAATGGTTTGTTTAAGAGTGTTTAAGTGTTAAGCACTTCTTGTTAACTGATCATATTATGCTCTGTCATTTCATTTATTATACTTTGTTGCACTAAAAAACATTCACAATTTTGATTTCGAACAATTTTAGATGTCGTCACCACATCAGAGCAGGTTTGTCATTGTACATCACAAGGACTGTGAGAAACACATCCTACAAAAATGTGACATTTCAAGATAAATCACATCATTGTTGTTTTTATTTAGCTCTATAACTTACGCCAGCCACATATTAGGCTACTTAAATGCCTTCTCGCTGAGAAGGAAAAAAGCAATCTCTGCATCAGTCTTTAAATCTTGTTGTCACCACCTCTCAAAACACTGTCGATTTTTGCTTTTGTTTTAGCATAGGTTCCATCACTTGTCTCTTTGAATTGCAGGCTTTCCACAGTTTTTGACCACAGGTGATTTCCCAGATGTCAACAATAATTGCCATTTAGAACTTTTCTAGATTAAAAACTGCCAACTAGATGACAAGTTAAAATTCCTGGCTTTTGTTATAAGAACAATCTACTGTATACACAATCCAGCATCCACAGCACACACAACATATAAGTATTATAGTGTGGTGTAATGTAAGCATGCAACGATGAATGGCTTCAGACTGAAAATTATTCCTCACAACTGCTATTATAAATCTTTTTTTTTTAGCTCAGAAGCAACCGATTTCATTCATTTTACTTAAAGGTTTGTGTATAAGATAATTTTTAGTAAACTTGAACAAAGCTGAGTGGATATTATAGACGTTCTTGGGCCTTGGGAGAACGAATGCCAGAACTACAAATGCCAGAACATATTAGTAATACACAACACTCTTTTGTCTCAAACAACTGATCATTTTTTCATAACATGAGCGTTTTTAATGGATAGTTCACCCAAAAATGAAACTTCTGTCATGTATAACTTATCCTCTTGTCAAACCTGTATGATTTTGGGTCTTCTGCAAAATACTAAACAAGACATTTTGAAGAAAATTGGTAACCATCAGTATTGATTTTGTGTCCACACAAAATAAGTAAATAGTTTCTGCCATGGTCCAGCTACTTACCAGTGAAAAAATATTAAAGCAAACAATAAGAGGCAAATAAGAGGATAATATGTCACAGTTTGTGATTTCATCTATGTGGTTAAACTCTGAGGTTAGTCAAAATATGTAAGGCTGTGCTGATTTTGCCATTTAAATCTGTTCTTTTACCTGACAAAACATGAAAATAGGTGTTCTGACAAATCACTCATGTCTCTGTTTTAGACCTAGATGCTGTATAAAGTTTCCAAAAAATAACCAAACATAGAAAATTTTGCCTGTAAATGTTAGAATATTCTGACTGCCTGGCATGTAAAGTGGTTCAGTACACCAGGTGCCCAGTCTTTTCAATCATTCTCATTTTTCTTATTCTCAGATTGGAAGCCTGTCCTTGGCCGATCATATCGTATGTGGCTTGGGATAGATTGTTTGTCAGACTGCACTTCCCTTTAGAAAGTGGACACATTCTCATCCAAATCTCTTCTGAACACACTTTTTTCTGCTCTGACCACAACCTGAACCAATAATCAAGCGACAGACTATCGGATGGAACAACCACCCATCGGCCCTCTCTCAGTGCCTTAGTGAACCAGTGGCAAAACATCAAAACATGCAAGCCATCTCACCAAAGTCCTAGAGATGTCTTGCTGGGTGCTGGGTCTGAAATTGAATGATTAGGAGAGGGAAAGAAGGAGGGATAGAGACACACATAGAGAAGGTTTGATTTGGTTTATCTCGTGCTTGATGATGACACTGTTTTTATGAGTGACAGTCAGCTTGTCTCCATGACAACATGCAGAAGAAGGAAAAATATGCAAAATGTAGAAAACATTTATGACTTTGTTTGTTAATTTGTTAAGCAGTACTGTAATTTTGTGTTTTTGACATTATTACCCGTGTTATAAGTTTAGAAATCTTCTGGCATCAGAGAACCATGTCTGTTTTCAACTTCACAATTTTTTATTTGGCAGTTTTGGTTTATGGTATACAGGAACAGTGTTTGTATACAGTATGTGTGTAAGCGTGTGTGTGAATATTTCAGTCTTTCTTCTGTAAACCAGAGTGTGGGATTTTAAAAACATCTTTATTTTGTAAAAAAAAGATATTAAACAGCACATTCAATAAGCATCAGCAACAGGTTAAAAGAAATAATGCATTATTTCCACTATGATAGTCAAGAGGTAATCTTTTCCAATTTAGAAAAGTTTGTAAGTTTAGGTTGAAATCCATTCTGTGCCGTTTGTAATTTTTATTTTGAATAACACTTTACTGTGATCATCACTGGAACATAAATGATTTCAATTAATTGCATTGATAATAGACAATAGTAAAACATGAAACTTTAATTTTATAACTCCACATAACAACACTGTTTAAATGTTTAATATTTCCTTATTAGTAAAAAGAAAAGTTATGTAGACAATTTCATATAACTCATTTTTTGTTAGATTTTTAAGTAAAGTTGCATGTAAGGATGAAACATTCCCATCAATGAGGCCTCTCAAACCCAACCTGGTTCACACCCTTTCCATTAACCCTCTGCTTCTCTTTCCCTGTTTAATTCAAACAAATAAAAAAGAGACAGAATAAAAAGTATAAAGCTATCGAGATCCTAAGGGAAACAATCTCTTCCTCTTGCATGACTGCATCCAACTCTTGAACAATTGCGTTTCTTTTGTAAATAAAGACAAGTTAAAGAGAACTCTACTGACTGATGTGTAATTCCAATGCTTGGGTTTCAGATGATATTTAAAGAAATAGTTTCTACAAAAATGAATTCACTTACTCTCCTATCATATCAAAATCATTGGTAGATATAAATTTACGTGGAAAACTATGTTTATGAATCCCGTTTTCCAAACAAATTAAAGTGACCCCATCTGTCTGTATATCTCTATATATTCAATACGCCACCATACTTGTAACAAATTACAAATCAGGTTATAGGAATGTTCAGAGTTGTAAATAAGTCTGAATCTCCTCCGCACAGCTGGGTCTGACCCTCAGAAGTGAACTCTTGCATTCCTCTTTAGCTGGCAGCTGGGCTGGCAGCTGTTTAGATACCCTGATCCTGATAGACTTATTCTCATGGCTACACTTTTCTTCCAAAATTGGTGAGTAATATGTAATTTAGTACGTCCTTAAATGTTTTAAGTTACATTTTTTGTTAATTATTGCTTGGTTCTAAATTCTTTAATAGCATTGGTTCATGTTGAACCACAATGATCATAAATGTGTCACTGTAAGTTGATAGAGATGTTTTGCAACCAAACAGCAGTGAAACCCAAGACTGCAAATGAGTATTTCTAATGTGAAACAAGGAGATAATCATTCTTCTAATAACTCACAAATAGCATGCATCACACTTGCAACACATACCACCTGCCGTGAAAATAAGTACCTGCTGTGCATGTAAATATAGTACATATTGCAAAGCAGCAGCTGACAGTTAAACAGGTTTGTTGTTAATGTAGATTTATTACATATCATGTGTACAGCAGTTCTGCTCCCTTCCTGAATACAATATGTGAAATATGTAGGCTGGTGAGATTGAAGGCTGGTCGCTAGAAGGTTGCTCCTGTCTCTGTGATAACCCTGAGGGCACACAAACAATATATTGCCAAAAGTATTCGCTCACCCATCCAAATAATCAAAATCAGGCTTTTCACTCTCACTCTGAATGCTTCAGCATCAGACAATTTGGACAACTCCTAACTTTTTGGAGCTGACCCCATCCCCTTCCAACATAACGTCCATAAAGACATGGATGACAGAGTCTGGTGTGGATAAACTTAACTGGCATGAACGGAGTCCTGACCTCAACACGATAGAACACCTTTTGGATGAATTAGAGAGGAGACTGAGAGACAGGCCTTCTGATCCAACATCAGTGTGTGACCTCACACATGAGCTTCTGGCAGAATGGTCAGAAATTCCCATACACACACATAAATCTTTTGGACAGTCTTCCCAGAAAAAGTGGACCAACATCATATTGAACCCTATGGATTAGGAATAGGATGTCACTTAAGTTTATATGCGATTCAATATGATCAAATACTTGTGGCAATACAGTGAACATCTGGCAGACATCTTGTTGATGTTTCCATCTTCTACAAGACACCTGTCAGAGACTGTTCGAGTGTGCTCATCTGCAATACGTCTTTTAGACATCTGTTGCAGATATCCAATATAGAATAGAAGACGTCTCTTAGATGTCCATGAATAGATCAAAGGCTTCTTAGAAGTTTATCAGATGGTCTTACAAGGCAGATCTCCAGATCTTTAGCAGACATCTAACTATACATGCATGTGTGATATAGTGTGCAGCTTTTTGACTAAACAACCACTTGCTTGCATTTTATATCTGAGGATGAGTATAAATCTGATCCCCCTCATGCAATCAGCCAGTCCCCATATTCTGTCCTCATAATGTTCTGTCTGATGTTCATTACTTCATTCTGCAAATTGGTCCTGGGATTTTTATCCAGTTCAGAATTGATGATGCGTCCGCCACACCCTCCCAACACCGCCATACAACATCTGTACGGTGTTTTATTTCACTCCCTCGCTGCTCATTTGCTTATTGAGTAATTTGGTTTTGCTGCCGGTTTGTAGGATGCTACTATCCTCCCGTTGCCAGGCAACGCGCGTGGCAGTGGGCGCTCCTGACCTTGCGTCCGCGACCGCGCACAGCCCGCCCGCTTAAAATAGACCCGGGGAGATTGACGTTAATTGAAAATAAGAAAAACGCAAGACGAGCAGAGCGTCGTTCGCACGGCACGACGGAGAAAAAAGGGACGCACGTCGGATGGGAAGCATGTTGAGATATGAGATGATCACAGTGCAAGCTCGGATGAGGGACCGGCTCAGAGATTCGGCAGGTGAGCCCGAATTTTCCTATGATGCTTGATATCTATAATCGACGATAATCGAATTTTCAGATACATTTTGGGGGGGGGGGTGTATGTGGACCGGGTTGCACGATGAACGCGGGTCTAATGGATGCGCCACAATGGATGTTTTGCGGATGCTTTTTTGCGGGTGTGAACCTCTATGGTCGAGCGTGACAGAGAACTGATAAAGAGAGAGAGAGAGACGCACGGAATCTCAAAGCCACAATTTGCTGCATCTGGCCAGCATTGCATTAATCATAGTGATTAGATCCATACATGATGTCCTCTGTTATACAACTGTTTACTAAACTTATTCTCCCATGTTTGGGAAACACCTCTTCCAGCCCTGTTATTTGGCTGTTTTGCGGCCCCTCCACCCGGGGGTCGAGCCGTTCTCCGCATGCATACTTAACACCTGCTGATGTGTTAATGCGTGACGTGGATTAGGGATGCGGTTCATCACCTGTTGGAGAGGTAACGAAACGCAGCATCAGTCAAATCGGGTACCACCGTCCGGGGGGATGAATCAAGGATGCGAGTCCGAGTTGTCATGGTGATTTGCCATCACTTGGCTCGGTTTGTTTAAAGCTTCAAGGCGGCTGTTCTGCCAGCTCACATCCATAGGTGTAGTTTTATACATTTGGGTGCATTAAAGGTTCTGTTATCGAATAGGGTGAACACTGTGCCTCTAGGGGGTTTTTGATCATGAAATGCCCCCGCATAGTTTATTATCAGCGTGCCATCCCGCCACTGCATCGTTCAGTCGGAGCTACGGAGGAGGAGGAGGGGGGGGGTAGGACCATTGGTATTCATCTCTCGTATGAGAGTCTCTTTCACCGTCCCCGACGTGAGTCCGGGGAATACATACTCACCCCATTCCCATGCAGAAGAAAGCACCAATGTAACACAGATGGAGCATCACACTCGAAACCTGAATTTGAATTGTCTTAAAGGTTGATTTTCAGTGCTATGTGGGTTACATATCAAGGCCCTAATCCTGCACAGCCCTACCCCATACAGCTGACCTGATTTAGGCTCGCCATCCTCCCGTCTGCTCGCTGTTGGAAATTGGGCCCTAGAATAAACGGAGTGCTGTTACCCTCTTGGTGGGACCCTGAGTTTCAGATGAACTGACCCACATTACAGGTTGTGTACTGCTTTTCTTAAAATAACGGGTCTGGTCAGCACCATGGACAGCGACTGGAGTGAACGTAGGCCAACTGAGCAGGGGTGCTTGACGGTAATGGGTTATATTGTGTTATGGTGATATATTTGATTAAGGATTGCAGATTTTGATAAAAGGAGCTTGAGTTAGTCTTAAACGTGGTGAAAGTTCAAAGGATTCTTCTTTATTAAATTCTTTTCAGTTCCATCCTGTTTATTGTTTTGACAATGCTTCAATTTGACAATCCTTCATTTAACCAGAACATATTTTCCTTTATAACGTGTTGGACATCTGATATTTATGTATGTATTCATCATGTTGGAGATAATATTGAGTGTATTAAGATATAGTTGTTGTTTAGCATAATAATTCTGCATAGGTTCTGATTGATCACTTTCTCAGAATATTTCAGTATTTTCTAGTTTTTGGATCATTTGTGGCTCAAAAGCTAAATTAAAACTGAAACTCGATCAATAAAAAAGAATAAAAGTAGTTTCACACGTCTAAGAAGAACAGGCGAAAGATACAGGGCACATTTCAAGTTTTCTTTTAAATAACTTTGCGTTTTGCTCATGCTTCTTTTCATTTCTGGTATTTTTAGAATGCTGATCTCTGTCTATTTATGTATATCTCTTGATAAACGGTCTGGGGCAGAACTTCTAGGATCTGCCTGAACCCTTTTGAATGTTTGCAAATCCGTTTTTCTCTTGCCAAGGGTGTGTATGTCTTTTTAAAGATTTAGGAAAGCTTACAGTTTGTGGATTTGCAATTTCTGTAAGTATCCCTACAGGGACTATAAATGATACCATTGGACTTGGTATACCTCCAGTTCTTCTTTTATCTATACTGTTTAAGCAAAAACAAACATAGAAAAACTGTTTACACAATAAAATGGTATTAGAACTGTGGCCAGGTACCCTCATCTCCAATGGTACATGAACCTTACATGATCCATGAAATTATGGTCTTAAATGTTTCTTACATGGCTTTACCTCCAAATGGTTAATGAGATGCACTATTGGCCAGCAGACGTGATCAGATTTGATCTAAGAGTAGAAGAGTATCTATTCTGAAGCATACTACACCTCTATACATCTAATATAAATGACGTCAAAATACACATGTGTAAAACAACATTTATTTAAGTTGTGAAACGTAGTTGTGTATCGATTATATATCTTCGGGGTCCTGTAGTTTGAACATCTTATGCAGTGTATTGATACACAGAATGGTTAAACCATACCTATCCCGAAACCCAATCATAAACCCTCAGACCTCCAGGCCTGATCTTTGACCGGGTATTGTGTGGAGGGTTGTGCTGAAGATGTGAATTCTCGCATTGTGGTTGGTTCTCATCACTGCAGTGCGGGTTAATAAATGCTGTGGCTTTCAACCCATCGCTTTTTTACATGCTCCCGTCCCACAGCGTCATGCACAGCATTGATTTCAGATAAAGCCGCTGCTCTGCGTGTATGTGGCTGAAGTGTTGCATATCGATTCGCTCGTGTAACATGCCTTACTCTAAACACAAACCCTGTGAGACTTAAACTCCACCTATCATGAGATACACTGCTGTTCAATTTGATCCCTTGAGAGTGCTGGAGTTGTGCATGGATATAGTGTTAAATAGTCTCTGTAGTGCGAGTGTGAATGTGATATGCACCACTTTAAAATAGTTCTAGTGTTTAAGCTGCATGAGATATTGTTGCATTTTATTGTTGCAGTGTTGCATTTCTTTGTTGACTCAAGTGTGTATGGTATGCAATTAGTGATTTGTGTTAAAATATTACAAAATTGATGTGGTTTCCCTCGAGATCCCACGGGTGCCCTAGCAGATAAGTATTTTAATGGATAGTTTGCCAAAAACAAAAACTGCCATAGAGTCTTGTGATTTAAAACCTGTTAAAAACACAATTTTTTGTAGGTTAACACTTTTGAGTCTTCAGAATAAATAAATCTATAACTTTAAAAATGTTATTATAAATAATACTAATTCTATATCCCCTATTCCATATTGTATAGAATATTCAATTCTACATTAAATAGAATTAAAATGTAATATTTGTGGATTTTGTGGCAATTTTAACATACATTGTAAATGAATTACAAATGTGGTTTCCATTTTGACTGTTTATTCTTTAATAAAATACACAGAATCCAGCTCTTTTATTCTTTCTATGTTTCAGGTTTTTCTTCGCATGGCCTTAATTCTGGAATAATGAACGACTTTATCTGCTGAAATACTAATAGAATGGAGCTCTTCATGTTGCTCACTTGGTTATGGAGACATCAACTGGATCTACCTGCACGCGTGCCATGTGTTTGAGCACAAGAGTATAGTTTCCCAAAAGCTGCAAGCGTAAATCAGAGATTTATTTGTGTCAACGTTTGTGTGTTTACAAGAGGGACCATGTGGTACACACAGTCATCAGCTTACCTGCCGCCTATCCACCTGCTCTGCCGACCTCTGACTTTTGCCCTCTGTTGGCTCCTTGTGTGGTTAATGCGGTCAGTTTCTATGGTAACAGCGTTGACCTACCAGCCAACAGTAAACACAGCACTTGGCAGACTTAGGGGTATGCGGGTTGCCGTGGCGACAGAGGGGCTGGGCCCTGTGGATCAGTATTTGGGGGTGCCTTATGCCGCACCACCTGTGGGAGAGAAGCGCTTTATGCCGCCTGATGCTCCGTCGGCCTGGTCCGGTGTTCGGAATGCCACTCGCTTCCCTCCCGTCTGCCCGCAGAACATTCGCAACGCGGTGCCTGATATTATGATGCCAGTTTGGGCCACCTACAACCTTGATACGGTCGCAACGTACCTACAAGAGCAGAGTGAAGACTGCCTGTATCTGAATATATACGTACCAACACAACGTGGTAAGAAAACCCAGAATAAGTGCACACACACTCATGTCAATGGGTATGCAGATATCAGAGTTTTATAAAAGTATTATTTTAACTTGAAAAGCTGCAGTTTGTACATCCCAACAAATATACTACATTAACATGCTATCAGCTTCTGTGGTTATCTCTAAACAATATCTCTATCTTGAGAAGCAATTTGATTTTTTTGTCGTCCGTCGTTCAGGTCCATTGCTGAAATTCATCCCTTGCACTTTTTTTATTAGAACTGTAGATTTCAAAAGCTTTTGAGGGTGGTGATGTTGGATGATATATGTGGCCCTTCACGTCCCATGATGTTTTATTTTTATTCCTAAAAGCCTGAGCAGTTGTGTCCACTTCAGGAAAGGATGAGAGCTTCTTTTTAGGGCTTGTGTGAAAGAAATAGCAAAGGTAACAATTACTGTTTGATTTTTCTTTAAGAAATGTTGAAAGCTTTATTATTGCAGGGTTTAGAGTCAGAAAGTGAGCCCTGGCTGGTCACAGTAATTTAGAAAGGAGTCCTCTAAGCTTTTATACAACCCCTCTGACACACATTGATATTGTATCATTCTTTTCTAATCTCTCTCTCTCTCTCTCTCTCTCTCTCTCTCTCTCTCTCTCTCTCTCTCTCTCTCTCTCTCTCTCTCTCTCTCTCCTCTCTCTCTCTCTCTCTCTCTCTCTCTCTCTCTCTCTCTCTCTCTCCCTCTCTCTCTCTCTCTCTCTCTCTCTCTCTCTCTCTCTCTGTCTGTCTGTCTGTCTCTCTGTCTGTCTGTCTGTCTGTCTGTCTGTCTGTCTGTCTGTCTGTCTGTCTGTCTGTCTGTCTGTCTTTCCATCTATCTGCTCATCTCTTTCTCTGTCTGTTTTTCTCCAGGCACAAAGAGACCAGGGGACATGTCAGCTGACACTGAACGCTCAGAGGATGATGGTAATTCCTGTTTTCATCATTCTTTGGTTGAAGTCATTTTTAATGTTTTTTTCATGATCAATTCTTTATTCTGAAATGGTTAATGTGAGAGAGAATAATCTGGATCATATTTACACACGCTTGCATCATTTTCCGGATGAATTTATTCTGTGTTTCAGCGGGTTTGCCCTGGGTCTGGGTTGTGGCGGTATAAACATAAAATGGAGCAGATAAAAGAGATAGGGTGTTTAAGTATTTAATACCCCAAACAGGGGGATTATGTGTTGCCATTGTATAATGCACATTGCATGTGGGAGAAATTAAATTTCAGTGGCATTAATTGAAACCTATTCACATTACAGTATCTCATTTGCTTAATAAAATACATTTTATTGTTATAATAAACTGGGTTATTTACAAATTTTTATATAATCAGCAAAGCCCTTCTCTCTATAAATCAGCATCATTATTGGTTAATGTTGTATGGGTTGACCTCTACAACAGTACATTTAATGTATATTTACTTTAAATTCTCTAGTTCAAGTTGATAAACGCCATTCTGTGACTCACTGTGATAATTAATGATTATAATCTTTTCACAGACGCCCGCAGAATAGACATTCTCACCTGCTCCTCCTCCCTGACAGCAGTGATGGTTTTATTTAAA
This sequence comes from Triplophysa yarkandensis, assembly GCA_033220385.1. Taxonomy (NCBI): domain Eukaryota; kingdom Metazoa; phylum Chordata; class Actinopteri; order Cypriniformes; family Nemacheilidae; genus Triplophysa; species Triplophysa yarkandensis. Next base: position 17,876,298 of record CM065657.1, read on the forward strand.
CACTTTACTGTAAAATGACTGTAATCATTGTAATTAATTGAACTTGAAAAATTAAGTAATTAAAAGGAAGTCTCAGAGGCAACTCTTGGCTGGTTTCAGCGTTATTTTTAGGATGGATTCTGTCTTACAGTCACTTGTGTTCCGAATGTTGAGAAGTCAATAGATTATTTAAAACTGAAGTCTGTCAGTGATGAAAAAGATCTCAGCAGAGTTTGAGATTTGGAGCAGCTGTGATGAGAAACACTTCAGAATGTTGAGGGTGTTATGGGTTTTTTGCGCACCGGTGTGTGTGGGTGCAGATTTGGCTGTACTTGTGATGGTCACCCTGCAAAAAATGTCTAAGATTATTGTAAAACAAAATGGCAAAATTAGCAGTGCATGAGTGTTATTAAAATTAAATTGGTCAAATCCTGTTTTACGGTGCTATGTTTGGACATTGGCGATTTTCTGAAATTTTTTGTATCTATGATCCAACCTGTTTATGCGTGTTTGTGTAGGGCTTCGGGATTCACGCGATGACCCCCGTCCTGTGATGCTGTTTATTCATGGTGGCTCCTACATGGAGGGCACTGGAAATATTATGGACGGCAGCGTGCTGGCCAGTTACGGCAATGTCATTGTCATAACCCTCAACTACAGGGTTGGAATACTGGGTATGTTTTTTTGTATATTTGCTAAAATCATTTTATAAAGGTCGAATGAGAACATTATAAACAATCACAGCGTGTTCCTTCATGTTTGGTGGAAAGAGCATCGTGCATCTCCCCGAAGAAACATGTCATTTTTTTATGAAAGCATTATAGAAATCTTTTTAAGAGCACAGAAATGCTTTATTAATGCTTTGAAATGCTGAACCGTGCAGTACAGTGTCATTCAGTAAGTATGCCGTTGGAACGCCTCTTGTGTTGTTATCTTTATTAAAGAGCTCGGATTCTGTTTAATCTCAGCGACAGAAGCGTCAAAACAAGTTTTCACATGCGTTGGATTTTGCTCAAACACGGACTCAGTGATCAGACAGAATATTACCTACGATGAAAGAGAAGCTCCCAGTGTCCATGATCTCTGCTTGATAACATCACGGGTGAACCTTCATAAGACAACAAACACACAGCATATCGGTTATCACCTTACAGACATTTACCATCACTGAAAGCCTGTCAGTTGCAATAATATTAGAAAGAAAGAAATGTGGTTAAAATACTGTGCTCAGCAGAATACCCATTACAACACTGTTGCTCCAAGATCGCCTGACAGACTGTATAGCGTTTCCAACAACGAAGCAGGCTAGGTGCTTGTATTGGTTTAAAAAAGATTAGAAAATCACAATCTGATCTGTGTTGCTGAAGGCGGTACAGAGCCTTGCAAACGGTTGGGTTCTTCACGGATGTTTTTACATTAATTCATTTTGCAGAATCTTGAATGAAGTGCATTCAAGCTAGAAATTTATAAGTATGTTAGGACTCAAACCCATGACCTTGGCGCTTAACTGCATGAGCTACAGGAATGCATAAGGCACGCGGGTTCATTACAGTAATGCAGTCCCTCATGTGGTTCAGTTCAGAGTTTAAATATAAAACAAGAAACTGCAATACTACTTACCCACAACCCCACGGTGGTTTTAAGCTGTGACATACATAAACTTTACCTCCATTTTTATAAATCTCAGATTGTGTATGATGTAAGACAGTTTTAGTTGCTAAGAAACAAAAGGAATCACCAACAAGAAGTCAAGAAAATTTACAAGGACATTGTAAATATTCTGTTTCTTTCTGCATCTCTGTCTGTATCTCTCTCAGGATTTTTAAGCACAGGTGATCAGGCTGCTAAAGGGAATTACGGTCTCCTGGATCAGATTCAAGCTCTGCGTTGGATCAATAAGAACATTGGATATTTTGGTGGCGATCCCGGCCGCGTGACAGTGTTTGGCTCAGGGATCGGAGCGTCCTGTGTCAGTTTGCTCACGCTTTCACATCATTCTGAAGGTCAGAATTCATACCTGTCTGCCATTATTGTACAACACATATTCCACACGGCCTCCTAATGGGCGCTGTTTCAAACATTGCCATATGGATTGTTTTATTTACAACAGAGAGTTTAATATCAGATTATATGACAGTGGAAGGTGTCTCCGTAAGAAGCTTGTGTGTTTTTGCAGTCCTTAACTGCTGAGACAGCTGCCTCTGCAACCATGACCACTGTCACATTCTAGCTTCCGTTACCACGGTAATCTTTGCTGTAACCATGGTAACTCATCTCTTGCCTCATCAGCCCTATCCTTCTGTTGTGGGCCTCGAGTACGTGTAGGTGTGCCGGTCAAGCCGAGGGTGTGTGTGTGTATGAGTGCGTTTTACAGCGATCAGAGCTAATAACACACACCTGCAGGGATATTGATCCTACATGACTGTTTCTCTTCAATGTATTGATAACAGTTTGTCTTCTCTGCTTTTACTCATCTCTTTATCACTCTCTCCTCTCTCTCTCTCTCTCTCTCTCTCTCTCTCTCTCTCTCTCTCTGTGTCTCTCTCTCTCTCTGTCTCTCTCTCTCTCTCTCTCTCTCTCTCTCTCTCTCTCTCTCTCTCTCTCTCTCTCTCTCTCTCTCTCTCTCTCTCTCTCTCTCTCTCTCTCTCTCTCTCTCTCTCTCTCTGTCTCTCTCTCTCTGTCTTTCTCTGTCTTTCTCCCTCTCTCTCTCTCTCTCTTTCAAGTCCATTTTGAAAATCTAATGCCGGTTCACATCCATATTGAGAGCATTATTTTTACGACCAAATGATCTTATTTTAATCGGTGCATTTTACAGAACCATGATTTTATATTTTATTATAATGCACTTTTCACCTGACGTATTTACAGCTAGAGTAAAACCTAGATGTACCTATTTAAATGCTAAGATAATACTAGATGGTCGAGTGTGTGTGTGTGAACCCCGCCCCCAATCCTTTTTATAGATAATCTGGTATTTTTTACTCCGGGACTTCTCTCTGCCTCTTAGGCTGTTATCTATTTGTGTATTCTAGCTGCATCTCTGAAATACAATGATCCTAGAATATAATGATCTAAGCCCTTTTCAAATTATTCTCACTGTTCCAGACCAAGAATTACTTCAAACAATTAAAAGTAAATTTCACTCTTCACCAGAAAAGCTATTCTGCAGAAAAGAACACTGTAATAAATATGCATATTGATGTGAATTCTGTATCATTTCATTTGCTTGAAAGTTTCATTGATCTAAAATAAACGTTGTACAAATATTATCCAAATGACAGCGAGAAAGCAAGACTATTTTTATAATCTTATTTTCAGCAGAAACACACGCACGCACGCACACACACAAACACACACACGCAGACACTTAAGCTGTAGGCTTAAGCTTCATCCCCCAAAATGTTGAAATTCAGCCCCATCTGGTTTGGGGGTGGCTATGTTTTCCACCCAGTAGGACATCCCGGTAGGATGTACTGTAGCTGTTAAAGTTGTTGTTTCTCCACAGCTTTTTTGTAGACCAATTTGGGTGAGTCAGAGATGTGTGTGCTGATTATGAAATGCTTGTTTTGGCAGAACTAAAGTGTGGCAGAAATAAAAGGTAAAAGCTGCACGTGAAAGAGCGGCATGGCGCTGGAGCGGGCCCAATACGGGGCCTTGCTCAAGACACAACAATGATTTACTGGTTAAATAGACCAAAAGATGCAGAGGAGTGTTCTCTGTCTGCCATTAAGGACCTGAGTGTTTGAAATACGTATATTAATTTTGTTGTATTACTATAGTGAAGTAGTGAGTGTGAGTCATCATTGCGTGGGTCATAATATTCACACAGAGGCTCGGGCTGGGAATTGACCTTCTTTTATGACAGGTGAAAGATAAAGGAACTCTGGCCTTTTCAAATACAAAATAAAGAGAATTATTAAGCTGGAATATTAATATGACATTTCATGTTTTATTTTCTTCTGACATTCACACTCTCTCTCTTTCTTTCTCTGTAGGTTTGTTCCACAGAGCAATAATTCAGAGTGGGTCAGCTCTGTCCAGCTGGTCTGTGAACTATCAGCCTGTGAAATACACACGTCTCCTTGCAGAGCGTGTCGGCTGTAACGTTCTTGACACACAAGTAAGACTACAAGATGTTTCAAGTCACTGAGTACTTTGTTTTTTTGAGGTTTGTTTGTTATTGAATGTTATTTTTTAGAATGTCCCTAAGACTAAGTATCCCTAGCAACCAGCAATGTGCCCTAGTAACCAGAGAGTACCCTATCAACTAAAAATACTCAAAATTATATGGTTGTTATCAGTTGTGTAGCTGATGAAGTACATCTATTGTATCTTTGTTTTTTTACAGGACCTGGTTCTGTGCATGCAAAAGCGTAGCTACAAGGAATTGGTTGAGCAGGAAATTCAGCCAGCACGCTTCCACGTGGCTTTTGGCCCTGTCATCGATGGTGACCTCATACCTGATGACCCTGAAGTGCTCATGGAGCAGGGAGAGTTCCTTAACTATGACATCATGTTGGGCGTCAACCAGGGAGAGGGGTTCCGTTTTGTAGAAGGTGTGGTGGAGCCAGAGGAGGGAGGGGTTTCTGGCTCTGATTTTGACTTTGCCGTATCAGATTTTGTGGATGGTCTCTATGGATATCCGGAAGGGAAGGACACCCTCAGAGAGACCATTAAGTTCATGTACACAGACTGGGCCGATCGAGATAATCCGGAGACTCGTCGCAAAACTCTTGTGGCCATGTTCACGGATCATCAGTGGGTAGAGCCAGCTGTGGTCACGGCCGACCTGCATGCACGTTACGGTTCGCCAACCTTCTTCTACGCATTCTATCATCACTGCCAGAGCCCCATGAAACCGCCATGGGCGGATTCAGCACACGGCGATGAGCTGCCCTACGTGTTTGGCATTCCACTTATCGGCCCGACAGAACTCTTTCCCTGCAACTTCTCCCGCAATGATATCATGCTGAGCGCCGTTGTCATGACCTACTGGACCAACTTCGCAAAGACCGGGTAAACTGCACTGCTGGAAAGCATTACATAACATTATTCAACAATATTCTAATAAACACTTGTTTAACATTTGAAAATAAAGCAAATACTTAATTTCCTTAAAGGAAACATTTAGGTCATTTACATCTTCTTGTTATTACGAGCTCCTATGTCTTACACTCTTAAAATAAAGGTGCTTAAAAGAACTTGAAAATAATTTTTTATTCCGTTAAAGCATATGAATGACCTCTATTTTAAAAAACAGTAATAATTTTATTTTATTAATAATATCTGGATTGTTCTTATGTATACAAGATATGGAAATTGACTTATAATATTTAATAATATTTATTATAATATTAGTTTTTTTCAAAGTAAAATATAAAAGTTTGAGCTTATACTTAAAACAAGCAAAAATATCTGTTAATTGGGGAATTAAAAATTAATTTACTTAATTAATTGGACAATATTAGTTTATTTTTGTTGTTCTTTTTGCTTGCTTTATGGATAAACTCATTTAATAAACCCTCGAAATTTCATAGATCACTGCTTTTTGAAGAAAAAGTATCTATTTAAGAATTAAGAATATTTGCTCTGCAAAACAAGAAAAAAAAAACTAAAACTAGAAGGGTGCACGTGTTTCTTTCACCCAAAGCAGGGTAAACGATGCCAAAATGTCACATTTTTGGTCGAACTGTAAATAATTCACATTGGATACAGAATAAGTTCCAAATGAAGTTGTGCATATGAACATTTAATCATAGGTTTGGGTTTATGACTGTAATCTGTTTCTAATTATCTCAGAGCAAGGAAAGACTGAATTATTTTTTAACAATCCCTGACATTCAACAATGAATAAGGTTGTGTGCCCAGTGCAGTACAGGACATCAGATAACAAAGCAATTAGTATTTTACACCAAAGCACCTTGTCACTGTACATCTCTATTAACTGACATCTTACCCAGCCGGTACTCCATGCTAAAACAGGTGTGAACTGTGAACTGATGTTAAGCAGACAATATGACCTTGATGAAGGTCACAGTGATAGAGAGAGCAGAAGTTGTGGGAGGAGCAATTCTTTCAGTCACTTTTAATGTGAAACAGCAAATGAGCTGTTAATGAAACAGCATCCTCTGGAGGACACAGAGGGATGGGACAGACAGTTTTATTGCAGGTGCAGATGGCACACATTCACACTTAAAAACACAAATTTTTGTAACACTGTTGGTAAAATCCATTCGTCTTATAATACAAATATAAGTAATTGTGAATCAAAATAGATATACACACAAAATATTAATAAATAATAAAATAAGACTCAAAAGATCACAGGATAGATTTTTAGACATAGTCTTCAAATTGTCATTTATAAACTTTTAAGTACTAAAAATAATTATTTTAACATTTCTACACTTGATTATTTTTAACACATATATATTCTACAAGCTTGCCATTTTATATGAAAATTATATTTTTACAGGATGTTCCCTACATATTGTAAGGTGATTTTATGTAGTACTCACAGTACAGGGCTTTAGCTGTTTTTACTCATTTATATTCGTATATCAATATTGCTATTCATTCTAATGTATATTTTTTTATATTTGTCTGAATGTGTTACTGTTTGTCTGAAGTCTTGTTATTGTAAAATTAGGTTTTGAGCATCAAAGTATTCATATACAAAAGTATAACCATGAACAAAAAAGACATGTTACATCGCATAAAAGATTGATAGATACAGCACTTAATTAATTCATAATCCCGAATGTATATATATATATATATATATATATATATATATATATATATATATATATATATATATATATATATATATATATATATATATATATATATATATATATATATATATATATATATAGGATTATGTTTCCATAGGTTGCTTACATTTTGTAAGGTAATTTTACAGACAAAGTAATACATCTGCTTGTGTTTTCGTTTGTCTGGTCAGGGATCCAAACAAGCCAGTTCCTCAGGACACCAAGTTCATCCACACAAAGGCAAACCGTTTCGAGGAAGTGACCTGGGCAAAGTACAGCCCCCATGACCAGCTGTACCTGCACATCGGCCTGAAGCCGCGCGTTCGGGATCATTACCGTGCTACCAAAGTGGCTTTCTGGAAGCACCTGGTACCTCACCTGTACAACCTGCATGACATGTTCCACTACACATCCACCACCACCAGGGTCCCACCTCTTCTGACCACCCACAGCTCTCACAGCGCAACACCCCGCCCAGGGGCCAACAAAGTTCGTACCTCCGGCAAACAGCCCCCCCAGTCCACAGCACGCAGCGGGCCGCTGGTCATTGCCAATCCCCGTGATTACTCCACCGAGCTGAGCGTCACCATCGCCGTCGGAGCTTCTCTCCTCTTCCTCAACGTCCTGGCCTTCGCTGCGCTCTACTACCGCAAGGACAAACGGAGTCGCCAGGACACGCCCCCTCAGACAGCCCCTCAGCGTCAGACCCCGCCCAACGACCTCAGTTACACGCCCACCTCTATTTCAGGAGGCAACCAAGACGAGGGATCACTGTGCGACCCCCTACGTCTCACCCCGGCGTCGTCCCCGCGGGATTACGCACTCACTCTTCGGCGCTCGCCGGATGACATCCCTCTCATGACCCCGAGCTCAGTCGCCATGACGCCGAATAGTGGCACCATGACGCCCAACACGGCCACCTTGACACCCAACAGTGTTACCATGACACCCAACACCATCACGATGTCACCCAATTCTTTGATGGGGTATCCCAGCATGCACCCTTACAATACCTTTACCCACGGGTACAACTCCACCACTCTGCCCCACCCTCACTCAACAACACGCGTATAACGTGCAACGTGAACTAACGCTCACAACATTCACACAAACCCCACAACACAGCGTCATTACCATAACCAACAGGTGCAGACTTGTGTTTAAAAGTACAATCGCAGGTGAAACCAACACATAACATGAGCACAATCACCTCAGTTTAACTGCACTAATGTGAAAAAGTGCAACCCGTAAATACAAATCAGGAGGAACAATATATGAATATTCATCATATGAACACTGCTTCTAGTCTGACTTTTGTGTAGAGATAAAGCATTTATAGTAGAAACTGTATTGTGGAAGAAAACAAACACAATGGTCAGACTATTGTACATGAGGAGCCGCTGCAATACCGCACCTGACTCTAGGTGGCGTACTGGACTCTTTACCCTGCAGGTGGTTGGCTCTGCAGAGGAGGTCCCATCAACACCTTTATGAACCAACCAAGCACTTATTATAAGATATATAACATAAAATAACAAACATATTAACGACTATTGTACAGCTATAACATATGTATTAACGTCAATGTACAGACAGCTTTTTTGAATGTGGTGTAAGAATGATTTTTAATCGTTTATAAGATCCGATTATTTCCATAGCAAAGCTCAGATTGATTTTGATTCCTAAATCGTTTCTTTCTTTATTATCACAAAAACATATTTTTAACTTTTTCTTTTTTTCTCTTTGAATGGGCGAATGGTGCATTTTGCTTTTGATATAATAATATAGTTGTAGATTACACAAGACATCAAATCTGTGTTCTAAAAAAACACGTTTGCGTGGGTTATGGTTTCTGAGAGAGGGATCAAGCTCATAGTGTACAATTTTCAAGTTAAACATCTTTAGATAATTTGTGTCTTGCTAAATGTTATCATTTTGTGAAAATGCTTTTCGATCATTTTAACTCTGTATCGTATCTGAGTTTGATTGGTTTTTGTGAAATGTTACAAATCGAAAGCATTGAGATTCTTTTCGGTATTTATCGGTGATATGACATCACTCTTACAGTAATATGACGTCACTCATGCTGTGATGTGACATACAGGCTTTGCTCAGAATTTATGATGTTACTCTTTCCTATGAAACATGAATGTGGTGATATGTTACGAACACACGGCTTCTGGGATGAAGGTCACTTTGAAACATTGTGTTTACTTTGGAACTGCACATGGGAATACAATAATGTAGTAACGTTGTCATATCCTGCCAGATGGTTAGATTATCCACCATACTCAGATTAACCATAGCTGGCATGTATTTTGTGCCAAAATTTGCGGTACAGTTTCCTTGGCAACCAGCAGAAGTTTGTCTGTTAATGTGTTTGTGTGAAAGTTCAACAGCTTTATAAAAGAATTTGCAGTATTTACAACGATTTGAGTTTATCTGGACTTTGAAAGGGAAGACGAATGGATGCTCGGAGTCTCACGATACCATGGTGTGTCTCTCCTAGATGAGGTTGACCTCTGTGAACCGTCTCGGGTCTGTTGGTTTAACAGCTTGCAGAAGTCTGTTCTTTTATACTCTGTACATTTCTGCCTCAAATTTGCAGTAAATATTGAGTTTGCCAAAAATTCCTTTTCCTTCTTCACATTAACTGAGACTAAAATGTTAGAATGTTTGTCTAAACACAATCACGACATCGATCACATGTTTGTGTGTGTATGTGTGTTCGTGTGTTCGGCTATATGAGGGACAAATAAAAAACCTACATAAATATTCTTTAAATGACCAATATTTCCGAAACCGATCTGTGTGGAAAATTTTTGTTGACCTTACTATTTGTAAAGATTGTTAATCAGCGTCCTTTGCGGGTGTAAATTTTATGGCTAAGATATAATTCATTATTTAGTATAGCAACTATTGTTTCTATGACATCACTATGTCTAATGGGAAGGTCCCACAAAAGTAAAAATCTATTCAGCATTTACTCACCCTCATGATATACCAAACATGTATGACTTTCTTTTTTTACTGAACACAAAAGAAGATATTTCGAATAACGTTTTTATCTCAATGCATTTGGTTCATAACAAACCACAGAGACATTGTTCAAAATATCTTCTTTTGTGCTCCACAGAAGAAAGATTCATAAGAGGTTTTAAATGACGTGAGGCTAAAAATATAATAACAAAATGATCAATTTGAGTGATTGCTTAAGATCTGAGAGCAAAAATATCACTTCTAGTAAAAGTTTGTGGGTTCTCTATTTTGTTTCGCATTATTTAAAATAATATTTGATCTGAAGCTATATGCCTTAACATCTGAAATTAGTTTAATACAAATATAAAAATATAATTTTGTGAACATACATGTTTTCTTTACAAAACTCAAAGTTTATTTAATAAAAATTTAGAATTTAGAATTTTACTAAATATTAAAGACAGAACAGCCAATAAAAGAACAAAATATATGGGCACTCTTTTTTAATTCTTTTAAAAGCTGCTGATAAAATGACAAGGAAACATTTTTGCAAATTCTAGTCATAATGTGACTACCCCGAAGATGACCAAATATAACATGTATTAATTTTATTTTATTTTTCTCCTTTATAGTTAAAACATTAACCCTATAGTTCTTATAGTCCACTCTTTAATTTCTTTTAAAATTTTGATGAGTTTATTATTATTCTTATAAGTGTACCAAAGCTTTTGTCCTGTAGTATGCATGTGTGTGAAGTTTTATATTGTTTACAGAAATGAAAAATGGGAATTGGCAGATGCTTTTTGTGGAACACTCAAAATGTTTAAACCGAACCACACACTGTCCCTTTTGTATTCGTCACTGTAATAGTATTGTGTGTATGTGTGTGTGTGTGTATACTACAGTGAGAGAATTTGTGTGTCTTGGGTGTTTGTTACTGAAAGAGAGAATTGTCTAAGTGTTTCTATTTCTGACACAGTGGTATTGTATTAAATGTGCCCTTGTCCCAATCTGACTCCAAAGGTCACACCTCCCTCTCTCTGTTTCAAACTGTGTGTACATAAACAAGAATATTTGTGTCAGAATTCAGAAAAAATGGAATGAAGAGGTCAGAGGTCAGAGTTTACTAGAGTCTGTGCATGAATGTTTTGGCCTGTATGTGTATTTTATTTAAAAAAGATATGTTTATTTTACAAACAACTATATACAAACACACTCTCACATACACATACTTTGTTTATCACACTTTATTTGGCAGGGTTAAAGGATGCTGCAGCTTTAAGATCTGCCTCAATGTGTGTGTGTGTGTGTGTGTGTGTGTGTGTGTGTGTGTGTGTGTGTGTGTGTGTGTGTGTGTGTGTGTGTGTGTGTGTGTGTGTGTGTGTGTGTGTGTGTGTGTGTGTGTGTGTGTGTGTGTGTGTGTGTGTGTGTGTGTGTGTGTGTGTGTGTGTGAAAGAGAGAGAGCAAAGGGGTTTGTTTATTGTTTCAGGGACAAAAGAGTGAGTGAGAATCATAAAAGCATCGAAGGAGATTAAACTGCACGGCACATCAGAGAGACTGAGCACGGTACACATACACATACTCACATGGGTAAGTTTACCTGATCTCACCTGAACCAATATTTACCCACTTGATGTGATTTACATAAATTATATATATCACTCTGTTTTGTGCATTAATATTTTGGACTGTTTACATTTATTAACATGTTAATTTACCTTTGATAGTGCAGCTGATAGGTCAGACAATTGATGCTTATGTTTTTCCCATTCTAATGGAAGAATATTTCAATGCTTTCTAACTGATTAATTCAAAGGCTGGCTCGGTTTGTGATTGGTTCTGAGAGTTACTGCGATATTTCAGAGATGTGAGTGAGATTACCAGTTACCCCAGGAGACTCCGACCAGAGGTCACATCAGGTCTTTAGGTCAATTAATTCTCTCCTTTTTTTCTCCCTTGTTCTTATTCGTGCCACTATTTTGCAGTACAATGCCAGCCTGATAATGCACAGATGTTTATTGTACTTGTATAAAGGTATAAATTTACATGCATCATCATTTGACTTAAATACAGATTGCTACAGAGTGCATTTCTTTAAAGACTTTAGAAGAATTATGTTTTAATGTCTGTTGTGTGCTTGAATTAATTTCTTAATTTATGTTTCTTGAATGTTAAACCCAGTTACATTTATATTAAAATTATTAAATAAGCAACACAACAACATAAAACAAACATATAGCTCTAAAACTTGAAATGTACTGAAATAATCAGATATGTCATATTAAATCTGTCAAACTCCTGTTTTAACCAAACTAAGGTCCAAAACAGGGTGCTAGCTACACAAGAGTCACAAGTTGGATTCAGGGATTGCACATACATAGAAACAAATGTAAAGTATAATGCAATGTAAAAGTGTCTGCCAAATGCAAAAAAAAATTCTTAAAGAACAATCCAAATTCTCAAGAAATGTGTGTAGTAAAGAAAACTGTGGCAAATCATTTTGTCTTGCAGTAGTACAATTATTATGAGTGTCTCCCCATTTCACGGTTATTGGTAGGATTTAAAACAAATCTGGAATGTGAATGACCTGCCGTGACCCTGGGCAAGAGTAAAACCCTGCAGTGTCTGTCACTGGTGTCAGTGTGTGTCTGTCTGTGCCGCCACAGAGGAAAACTTAATGACGCACACCCCTGGTGAGCGCCCGTTTCTTCACAATGCAAGTTCTTGTTCTTAAAACAAAAGCCATTATTACCCTCACAAGTGATTCTTTTTCTGACCACAAAACCGTGAACACTCACACACAAATCCCCCTCTCACCCTGATACGAGCCTACTCCAGAAGAAGAGAGAGGGGGCAAGAAAAGAGGGAGGGTGAGAACCAGTGCATGCGATGAGTTTCCTTCTTCCTTGAGGTGAACAGTAAAGTGTATCTGAAGAAACAGAAGGGAATAACCTCCTTGAATAGAAACATCGAAGCGACGGAGAAGAATCACTTAATCTCTCTTGGCTTGGGTTCAGCTCAGTGGCCTCCATGTTTCCAGTAAAACAGCCGTGGTTGTGTAAAGCGCTAGGTGACCTGAGACCAGCCTCCTAACCTGCTCTCCATCCGATCATCTCCAAAAGCTGCCCATCACTCACATTCAGGGATCGCTGGGAACCTTATGGAGCTTATAGTTTCTTTGGCTTCTTTTTTAGATTAAAACTGGAAAAGTATTGTTTTTTACTTCATTGATGCATTTGTGTTGCCTGTTAACACTCATTGTTTCTTCGTTATTAAAATGCAAAAGTTTTTCTTTCTCTGCGTTTAGCAGTGATGCGTTTGGCTTGTTTGACACACTAACGCATTTAGGCCATTTTAAAACAACATGACCATGTATGTGTGTTTGCGTCGCATCTATTGACGAAGTGCGTCTAAACGTAATCAAGACGTTTAGGGGTGCGTGCATTGTGTATAAATGTGTGTGTGCATTGTGTGTGCAGTATGCGCGGCGTGTGTGTTCATATATTACTCACCCACAGGTTGCTATGACTGCTGCATCCGCTGCCTGGGCGCTGTGCCCTACACCAGCCTCGTGGCCACCCTGCTCTGCTACACCGGTGTGGCACTCTTCTGTGGGGGAGGCCACGATGCCCTCTCTCGCACACAAACATTGGTCGAGCTGTACTTTGCAAGAGAGGTCCAGGATTTCACGGTGCTGGCTGACTTGTGAGTAATTTCCTTCACAGTTAAAACTGGTGTTGTGTATATTTGCATCACTCTTCCTTATTGTGTATTTCAGCATAAAATACTTTCAGTATGTGATCTACGGCCTGGCCTCCTTCTTCTTCCTCTATGGACTGTTGCTGTTGGCTGAAGGTTTTTACACCACCAGTGCAGTCAAGCAGACATTTGGGGAGTTCAGGAGCACCAGTTTCGGACGCTGTGTCAGCCTGACAGTATGTGTGCAAAATATTCGCTTCTTAAGGCTTGAATGTTTTCATCGTTTCATGACTGTTGGATTTCTCTTTTCCAGTTTATCATCCTGACTTACGCACTTGCCGTTATCTGGTTGATCATATTTGGCTTTACAGCCATTCCTGTCTTCTTTCTCTTCAACATGGAAAGTTCTTGTCACAAGGTTAACATTCTGGCTGAAACCACTTTGTTTAACCCGCAATCAAGGGTGTGCATGGATGCTCGACAGTATGGTACGGCTGTGTCTGCGTGTTCTATTCTACCATTTTAAATTTTAAGTTTTGGGTCACCTTAGTAAAAAGTACATATTAATTTCAAAAGTACATATTACTATTTTTTTAGGCTGTCAAAACAATGTTTAATCGCATCCAGAATAAAAGTGCTTATAATAAGAAATTAATATGCACCGAACTTCTATTCTGGACCCTATAAAACGTTTTGATATCCCTAACCTTTTTGTATTTAAAAAGTATCCCAGGATTAGCCTTCAAGTTGGTTAGTAAAATGATCACTTGATTTAAAAAAATGGGTAAAGTTTGGTTTGATTGAACTAAACCTTTGTTTTATTGTAAAATGTAAAAAAAAATGACACCAAAATTTTGAACGTTAGTGTATGTGTTTTTGTGATCATGCATGTGATGTTGTGCCATTTGTTCAATTTTGTGAAGGCTTCCTTCCCTGGAGTGCCATGCCGGGTATCGTTTGTGGAAATACACTAGCTAGCATCTGCAAAACACCAGAGGTTAGATATAAACAGACATCACATAATGGCAGGCACTTTTGGAGGACTCTATCACTTAATTCTTTTTTCATCCTTCCAGTTCTACAAGACCTACGATCTTTACATCTGTGCATTTGTTGGAGCTGGGATCACCCTCTTTGCTCTGGTTAGTGATCATCTGTTGTACACCTCTGATATCTAACCCACTAAGTGAGTTACAAACCCGATATCTTGTACACTGACCTCTATGTTAATTACTCCTTTTTCAATTTTTTTTAGTTCTTATTCACTTTTTCATGTAGGAATACAGTGATGATAGTGGGATTCGAGCCAGAATCCTGTGGACATAGATTATTATACACTTACATTAATATAAATGTATTATGAGGATAAGTATAACATACATGGAAGGCCCTGTAAAGAGCATTTGGATATGTAAAGTGAAAAAATAAAAAAAATTTATCCTTTACTTACCCTCTTGTCATTTCAAACTTGTTTGACTTTCTTTTGTCCTAGAAGACACACTAAGATTTTTGAAGAATGTTGGTAATTGGCATCCATTTACTTGCATTGATGTGTCCGTTCAATAGACTTGAAGGGTGCCACAGCTGTTCAATTAACAACTTTCTTTAAAATATCTTAATTCTGTGGTGGAACAAAAGTCATACAAGATTGAAATGATAAGAAGTGGGTGATGAAATGATGACACTATTTTCCATTTGGGTGAACTATTACTTTAAGAACTGAATGTGTGTTTAATGAAAATTACAAGTATTCAAATGATTAATAAATTAATAAATCATAATAATGTAATGGTTTACTGATTAGACATATGTGTTTCTTTTCTCTTGCTGTAGTTCCTCTACGTGGTTGCCACTACCTACAACTATGCTATTCTAAGGTTTCTTGGAAGGAAGGGCATCCGTTGCTAGGTTCAGGGTTGCCAGATCCTCTTTGCCGGTGTGTTTCCATTTTCTGTGGTCATGGTGGCCAGTGAGGAAAACCCAGAAGCTCCATGATACCCCTACAGAGTTCTATCTTACAGATTTACCCCACGGGTTTAAAACCTACACTGCAAAATATCGCTCAACAAAAATAACAATCCATGGAAGTACAAAAGTTAACACCACAAACTACTGTACTGTAGATCTCTGGGGGAGTGGAATAAAGCTTCTGTATTTCTGTCTTTCTGTTTTACACACACACAGATATTTCACAACAGTTCACGCAAGATGCGTTCCTTAAAACCAAACCAACATAGGAACATTTTATGCAGAAAATATGTTTTAGTGTCAAGCTCATTAAATTTTCACTCCTGTACTTCTTAAGGGTTCATACACTGAGGAGGTTATCTGATAGATTTGTATTTGTAAAGCCCATCCCATATAATCCTTGCTTATAAAGGAGCAAACAGATGTTGAGTTTTAATTGGCAAAACATCAAAGACACAAGAACGCATCCTGCGAGAACGACCGCCTTGTTCTTTTTTTCACTGCCATTGGTTTGTTTTAATGATTTTATTCATGTAGCTTTATGATCATATTAATACTTTAGCAGGTCTTTATATTACCCCCCCCTCCTTTTTCTTTCTTTTTTTCTTTTTTAAGAGATGGAAAGTATGGTGAGAGAGTCTTTGAATGTAATGTCTTTCAAGAAATTGGACAGATGATATAAGGGTTTATATTCAGAGACACACAGAGATACAGTGACCTGCTATATGTGTGAGTCACTTTGTATGTTATTTTGTGTATGCTGGGTGTGTGAGTGTGTGTGTTTTTATAACTTACTTTCTCTGGCAATAAACTGAACCCGATCAATGATGGTGCTCGATCAAAGGAACTAATCTTTTTTTATTCTGTCTGATTTCCGGACTAAAATGTGATCTGATTAAATTACCTTAGGATAAAGGTAAATGATTATTTAATTCTGCAAAATTCAATCTAACAAAGTAGGATTGGCATAAAATTGTGTGTTGACTGGTGAAACTCATGCAATAAACTTTAATTTCATTTAATAAAAGCTGAACGTGTGATGTCACTTCATTTCAAGTAAATTATGATTTATAAAATGTAAGGAATAGTTATCTAATTTGTTACAGGACAGTAATCAAAAACAAGATAAACATATCTTGTACATTGTATGGAATATATGCTCAATATGACAACATGACAGCAGAGTCAAAGCTATTATTTTAAATAATTGTGTTATAACAGTGCTCAATTTCATGTCCATGTCCTTGAATTGCTGTGATGGGTCGGTTGCTGTGGAGTTGAGTTATCAAATTGAGGAGGCATCATTAAAGCATTTCTTGCAGATGACTTTTCCAGCATGATTGTACATGGAAGACAAGAGATCACCCAGAGGCTTTTTGCAACCATCACACTGTAAAACATATAGAAATACTGATTACACGGCAGCACATGTATTATTTGGACAAACAACCTACCTAAAAAAATCTGATGCTGAACCTTGAAACATTCTGGGTGGCAACAAATCGTAGGGTCATTAGTGGTGATCTTAACGTTTCCAAGGGGCTGCTTGCAGACGGAGCACATAGTCATACTGCAGACAGAGAGAAAGAAAGAGCAAGAGAAACATGGGAATTATTGAACTTTCTCTTCAAAAGATACTTGTCCTGAGAACCTAAAGGGACAGTTCCCTCGAAAATAAGTTTCGCCATGTGTAACTCTGACAAGCTGTTAGAAACTTCATACAGGAAACATACAGGTTTGGTACCGGTAATGCCCTTAACGCCCTTAATGGTCATAACCTGGGATAAGTTGAGTACTACACATTTTCAAAGTGATGGATTCAGCTAAAGAAAGAAAGTCATTGATGGCATGAGATGAGTAATGTAAAGGATTTGTTTGCAGGAGAAGAATCCACAGACATTATATGATCTAAAATGTCTCAAAAATGAGTAATTTACCTCTGTCTTGTTTCACTGTTCAGTCCACTGTGTTTTGCTCCCAAACTGGACTTTTCTTCTGGTTTTGTGAAAAGTTTCACAGTGGCAGGGTCTAGATTTCTCTCAGATGTTCCTGGAGCTTCCAATGCAGAATCCAGTGAAAGTTCCCCATTTTCACTTGAGGCTTCTGTCTGCTGGTTTTCTGCATGTTTGGGGTCAACTGCTTCATGTACAATCTCTGTTCTGATGTGTCCAGATGTTTCCAGCAATTCCTCTGGAGAACTGACTGAAGATATGTTCAATGGTTTATGTGCAAAAGTGACAAGACATGTCTCCACTGCCCCTTCTGCTGAACAGTCTGTTTGTAACTCAACAGCTTTCTCAACAGGTAATGTTGTAGATGCTTTCTCCACTATCTCTACAGGTGTGATTGTAGATGCTTTCTCCACTATCTCTACAGGTGTGATTGTAGATGCTTTCTCCACTATCTCTACAGGTGTGATTGTAGATGCTTTCTCCACTATCTCTACAGGTGTGATTGTAGATGTTTCCTTTGCTTTCTCCAAAGATGTTTTCACGGCATCATGCACAGATAGGGCCAGCATTGTCTCTGGTGGTTCCTCAACAAGTGTGATGGTAGATGCTTTCTCCACTTTCTCTACAGGTGTGATTGTAGATGTTTCCTTTGCTTTCTCCAAAGATGTTTTCATGGCATCATGCACAGATAGGACCAGCATTGTCTCTGGTGGTTCCTCAACAAGTGTGATGGTAGATGCTTTCTCCACTTTCTCTACAGGTGTGATTGTAGATGTTTCCTTTGCTTTCTCCAAAGATGTTTTCACTGCATCATGCACAGATAGGACCAGCATTGTCTCTGGTGGTTCCTCAACAAGTGTGATGGTAGATGCTTTCTCCACTTTCTCTACAGGTGTGATTGTAGATGTTTCCTTTGCTTTCTCCAAAGATGTTTTCACTGCATCATGCACAGATAGGACCAGCATTGTCTCTGGTGGTTCCTCAACAAGTGTGATGGTAGATGCTTTCTCTACAGGTGTGATTGTAGATGCTTCCTTTGCTTTCTCCGAAGATGTATTCACTGCATCATGCACAGATAGGATTGGTAGTGTCTCCAGTGGTTTCTCAACACGTGTGATTGTAGACTCTTTCTCTGCTTTCTCTACTTTCTCTACAGCTGTGAGTATAGATGTTTCCTTTGCTTTCTCCAAAGATGTCTTCACTGCATCAGATAGGACTGGAAATGTCTCCAGTGGTTCCTCTATAGGAGTGTCTGCAGGAGCTTCCACTGCACTCTCTACAGGTTTGACTTTAGATGTCTCAAAAGCTTTCTTTGTTCCGGTAGTTGTCTCTGATGCTTCTAGTTCAGGTGTGTCGGCAGGTATCTCAACTGCTTTCTCTATAGAAGGGAGTTTACTTGTGTCAAAAGTTTCATCTACAGATGTGTTATTACATGTCTCCAGTGCTGGCTCTATGAGTTTGTCTGCAGGTGTCGCAACAACTTTCTCTACAGGTGAAACTTTGGATGTTTCAAAAGACTCATCTGCATGTGAATCTTTAGATATTTCCCCTACTTTTTGTACAGGCGTGACTTCAGGTGTCTCCAGGGCTTCTCTCACAGGTGTATTTGAAGGTCTCTCAACTGCTTTCTCTACATGTGTGTCAATATCTTGCTTTACTTCATGAACAAGTGGGATAAAACCCATCTCTGGTACTTCTTTTGCAGATGTCTCCACTGTTTTCTCTGCATCTGTTACTTTAGACATATCCAAGGCTTCTTCTCCATGTGTGTCTGCAGTTATCTCAACTGTTTTTTCTACAGGCATTTTTTTAGACGTCTCCGTTTCTTCCACCACAGTTGTATCTGAAGATGTCTTCACTGCCTCATATACGGTTGTGACCGGGATTGTTTCTGATGCCTTCTCTTTTAGAGGTGGTTCTATTACAGGTGAGTCTGAACCTGAAACCTCAACCAAAGGATTTGGACTGGAACACATGCAAAAAAAGTTATGAAGAACGTTTTTACACATTACAAAACAATGGAAGCAGGTTTAGCCGATAATATGCGGTCATAAGAGGTAATACAAGAATACTGCTTTGGTTTTTTCAAATGACAAAATTTAAAGGAAGGTTGGCATCTGGCACCCATTCAAAACTGATACAGGTTTGAAATGACAAGAGTAATTGATTACAGATTTGTAATTTCTTGGTGAACTTCTTTAAGGGATAACATATCTTTTGTCAGAAATGTGATTTAAGACGACTTGTAGGAAGTACCTTTTAGCCTGGTAGGGTTTACTCTTGACAGGTGTGTTTTTTTCTCTTGAGCCCAAAGCTCTACAGGAGAATGGACAGTACATAAGTTACATTAGCAATGTAAAGTTGTGTAATTTTAAAATAACTGGTGAACAAACATGTAAATTAAATGAAAGAGCTCTTACTCAAACTTTTGTACAGCTGACCGTATATTATATCTTCGCTGTGTTGTGGATGAGTCTACACCAGTGGATGTAGGGCTAGTGGACACAGAGCTCAGGTGGGATGGAGAGTCTGGACTGTCCTCAGCTGAAAACACATTCTGGGCCTTGCTGTTGTAGAGAAAGAAAAGAGGGGTGATAAAGAGAGAACATGAAGTGGTTGAGACTACCTTTCAATGCCAGTAGATGACAGCACAAGCTTGCATGTACCGTGTCAGTTGCTGTGTTTCTCGGTTCACTTGAGATCTGTTGATCCAGCTTCCATCTTGTTTCAGATTTTTGCGTACTTTTGTCACATTTATCACAGACTGCCTGTCAACTTCTACAAGAACATGACAGTTACCATTAGAATTTGATTGTGTTTATGAATTTGTGGTTTGTGTGCAAGTGCTGTGCATATTTATATACCATTGGCCATGGTAAGTCACTATCCCTCGGTCAATACCTATAGTAGAAATACACATAGACAAATATAATTACAAACTTTCAATTATTAAACTCTTAGGAAGAAATGTGCTTAAATGTTCTAGAACTGCAAAGAACCATTCAGTCAAAAGTTTCTTTAACCATTCAGACAAGAATGTTCTTCAATTGCATTTTATATTTGAATCAAAGGCTATGTCATCTCTGCTGAAGGCCGAAGGTGTCATTTCTTATTAATTACTACTGATTTAATGGTATTTCAGAACCGGTTTAGAATGTCACGAACCGGCTTTTGGACCCCGGAAATGCATTGCACAGGGCCCATACAAAAATGCAACTTAACCACATTCATTGACTTATCTAGCATATCATCTACAACAGAAACTCAAGTGCTGTCACAAGGAAAAATGCTTTTCTTTGTCTTCACACTCTGTTTTGAACTTGACATGTCTATTTTATAGGTGTTCTTTAGGATTTTGTGCTTAAGGGGTTTTGAAGATGTAAATAGAATGAATAAACAATGTGAAAAATATTCTAGACAATGGCAGAAAGGAAGAAAAGTTCAATGGGTCATATAACATTTACAGGCAGCACGTCTGCATTAAGATTTTTGTGTCTTTGTTTATGTAAGTATGTGAGTTAAATACATTTATGTCATTGTTGTTTAGAGGACAACTCACCACATTTCTATTACCATGTATTTTATTTAAAATTAACTTTAAAATATTTTGCTTTCCTGAAGTGATAGTTTAACAAAAATGAGAATTCTGTCGTTGCTTTAGTTTTGTGTCCGTGTTATAGAAGTGAATGGTTGACAGCTTTTTAGTAACCAACATCCTTTAGCATATCTTCTTTAGTGTTCTACGGAAGAAAGTATGTGTGTACAGGTTTGAAATGATGATGGGAAGATTAGGAAAGAATTTCCATTTTTGGATGAACCATCACCTTAAGTTGTCAGATTGGCTTTATAAGTCATTTAAACATACCATTTGAGCTAAAGTAACATAAGAAAGATGAAATAACATGGTTTTGTGTGTCAAAGTGATGCAAAGACATTAACAAGATTTAAAATTGTTGGTTGAAATTACTTAAAACAGCAAAAAATACTATACCCCATAATGACAAAATGAAATTAATAATTATAACAATACTGACGCAATAATAATGAGGACTACGTTTGATACAATTGATTCTCCAAATCACGTTCTTATTTGACTTTATCTGTGAAGATATTTTGATTTCATAGCAAATCCTATTCATTCCTATGACTTGTTATATTTATACTTTGCTTAAAAAAGTCTTTCAAATTACAGAAACCCTAATTACTCTTTGTAGTATTATTACATTTACACGGAGTCATTTCAGGTCAAGCTATTCTTATGAGAACTTTCTTAACCAAACCTGTGTCACAAACACACACTCCGTCCCAAAAATTCACTCTTTGTCCTCATAAAAACATTCTAAGATCAAACAGCTCAACATCATGTATCTGCAATGTCCCTAACATAATGGCCGGATGGCCTCTTTACTTCCCAGAATAGTCAAATCATCTTCATTGCTTATTTTGATGAATTGTCATTGATCACAGTGACCGGAAGAACCCCTGCTACACGATTCAAAGTCCAACAACATTTTATATGTGTGTAAAACTCCATTTCCCTACTGATAGTGTTTGTGTATAATTCTGGTGATAAAAATAGTTCTTACCTGTGTGGGAAATCTGTACCGCTCAATCTATGAGAGTAGCTTGTTTGCCAGCATCCACAACATATTTATATTCACACAACAAACACACCTCCTATCCCCCCCCCAACACACACACACAAATACCCACAAAAAGTGTCACAGTTTCACTGGAATTTGCAGAAATGTTTCCTTGTAATTTTATCAAGCAGCTTCTTAAGGCCTCAACCTGAAATGCTTTTTAAAAAAGCGTTGTCCATTCTGCACTTTTAGTTTCTTTCTGAAATATTCAGTAAAAGTCGTCTATTTTAAAAACATTTTTATTAAATGTTGTAGCACTTGTTCACCTATTGTTGTATCGGCTATTTACTGCTTCATTGTCTCCTCGACTATTGTAAGTCGCTTTGGATAAAAGCGTCTGCTAAATGCCTAAATGTAAATGTAAATGTAAATTAAATAGACTGTATGAATGAATGAAAAGAAAATGTCTGCTCGCTAAATTATATTTTTTTCTAATAAACAATATGTAAAAATATTAAGTTCACCTAACTGTTTATTTTTTGTGACATTAAAGCCACATAAAACATTTTAGAAGTCTGTTGATTGCATGTTTGCCTTATGACGTGATGTAGAAGTGAATGCCATTGGCAGCAAGTCGTCTATACAAACAGACCTTACACGAAGAATTGCTAAATCAATGTCACATGCATTTTAGAATTCTGCGTTTTATACGTTTGCAGTCATTTTAAAGTTTATTATTTTTCATTACGCATTTGTATGTCTTTAGTTCTATAATACATAAACAATAAAGACTACAGAGCCCAAAAGCTTGAGGAAAAATGCCACGTAGCAGTCACGTAGTGTTAGGTGCTTGAGGGCACATTTATAATAAAGCAGGACTGCTATCTCTGTAAATTTCCAGTTGGGTAACATCAACACTGATGCCTTTGCATGATCAATGCAGATTCTGAACTATTATGCAACAACCTTTAGTATTTAAGCTTTCAGCAATTTTCATCCATCTTAAATTCCAGAAAGGACAACAACGGCGTCGAACATGCTCAGTCACACTGCAGTCTATCATGTGAAAACAATGGTCCAATTTGAATAAAATGATCCAAATAATAGGATACATGACTCTACAAGATATTACAAGGAAACGCATTGAAGTAATCTTATTACGAGATACTAAAAGCAGGTTTTTCTTCAGATTGACATTCATAAGAACATTGGTGGTTAGCACTTGTTTACCATTTGTGTAGTGGAAGTTCAATGTAAAGTCTTAACATCATTTTTAATTTTAGTAAGCCTAGCGCTTACCTTACAATGTACGTTTTTTTGTCTTCAAGGAATGGTTCTAAAAAAAAAAGTACAATTCTGTTATCATTTACTCACTCTAATGTTTCTATATACATTTATATGTTCTGATGAACATAGAGAAAGATATTTTGAATAATGCGTGCACCAGACAGTACGTGGAATTCATTGACCAAAAAAGAGGGATAAAGTGTCGGCCAAATGAATTAATGTAATTTATTTAGGTCTCTTGAACACAAAATAAGATATTTTGTTGAATGCAGGTCACGTTAAAAATGTTATACCTCTCAGAGTTTTTCTACCATAGTATTCATTCAGGACCAAAAACTGCATTTTTTGTAGAAGTTTGGAACAACTTAAGAAATTCATTTCAGAATTTTCTTTTTTTTTGGTTAACTATCCTTTCAAATTTGACATTATTTTATTACGATATAGAAAAATTAAATGGAACCTTAACCTTGAACACACAAATCTCAGCTATGATGACAATTTACAAACAGCAGTTATTTATTAACAACTTATATAGAATATAAACCTTGAGCTTAATTTTATTTGAATCCAGTAACCCATGTCACATGACATCTGTTATGTCGATTCTATTTCATTCTATTTTATTATAATGACAGTTCTCATGCAAGCATAGACATGAATTTAACTGTAAGACATCCTCATTCTTCATGTCCTCAGTCATATTTACAGAAAAAACATTTAGCCAAAACAAATTACCAGCCCTTAAAAGAAATGTCAAAATATATATTTGTTACAACGTTTTTAGGTTTAAGCTACATTGTGACTTTTTATATACAGTTTAAATATAAAACATTGGTCATTCTGCAGACTTACACAATATGATGAATGAATTATATGGACGTCACATTGACCAAACACCAAAATTAAAAAAGCTGTGGAGTAAAACCACAGTTCCTCACCCTTATAGAATACTATCTATTTGTCAACATACTGTACTATTGGGTATTTGTTTATTGTATATACTGATGAATGTAGAAATATTATCTGTTTAGTGATAATGAAACTTGTCGTTGTATACTCAACATCTTTACGTTTTAACCCCGTGTCACTTTCTTTCAGTGGCAGAATCAGAAGATAATTTGAAGAATGAAACTGGCAGCTTTTCAATTGCATTAGTATTGTGTTCTGCGGAAGAAAGAAAAGAGGCTTCAAATAACAAGAGGTTGAGAAAATGAAGATAGAATATTTTATTGTGGGTAAACTAATACTTTAGAGCTTAGTGTCACCAAACCCAACAGACCATTATAATTAGAATTAATATATTATAATAACAACCAGTAACAGCAGACACCAACAAATACAGAATGTTACCCGACTGCTCTGATCCTCCTGGACCAATGACAGGGCTCAGAACTGCACAAAGGCCAATGACGGACATAGACATTGTCCCTCCTCTGTGTTATCATAACATAAGTATCAATAAAAATCTTCCCCACTCCTCTACTGCTCCAAGATCTCCATAGGCACAGTTTCTTTCAGATCACTCAGTTTCCTGGAAAAGGATGACAGTCTTGTGCTGATCGAATCTCTTTTATGTGAAAGCACCTCCCCGTAAAATTGCCACAGTCTCTCCCGGAAATGATTCCCCACAAAACAGTAAAGAAAGGGATTGATGGCAGAGTTGGAAAATCCAAGGCAGAGGAAAAACGGCAGTAGTTTATGAAAAGCTTGGAGAACCCTGCAATCCCAGTTCACCCACAGATCTCCCAGTACTCCAAGAAACGTCAGCACGTGGAATGGGAACCAGCAGAAGAAAAACGCCAACACCACAGCGACAACCATACGCAAGACGTGGACCAATCGAGCCGAGTCTTGCTCCAGGTGATTCGGGGTGGCCAGCAGGTGCACAGCGATGCGACTGTAGCAGGACGCTATGACAATAAAGGGGAGGAAGAAACCAAGCGTGTTCTTGGTGAGGCTTAACCAGGTATGCCAGAGGGGGCTGGGGTAATAAAGTACACAAGCTGTGATGTTAGATTCAGGAAAAGTGTGTATGTCACGGAACACCACAGTGGGCAACGTGGTCAGAGCTGCCACCACCCAGATGACAACGCTCACACACCTGGCCCGCTTTACACTTCTACTACTTTGAGAATGAAGAGGGTACACGATGGCGTGATATCGATCCACGCTCATACAAGTGATGAAGAATATACTAGCATAGACGTTTATGGTTAAAAGACCACCACACAGTTTGCACATAACTGTCCCAAAAACCCAGTTATAATCCAGAGAGTAATATACAGCCCAGAATGGCAAAGAGCTAAGGAAGAGCAGGTCCGACATCGCTAGATTCACCAAATACGTGTTAGCCACAGTTCTTCGGCCTGAGCTGTGAAATAATACACACACCACCAGCATGTTGCCGAGGAAACCCAGTAAAAAGATAAGGCTGTATATTGCGGGGATCATGGTCCTCTGGTAACGGAAGGTTGAGACTGACAGGTCACACCATGAGCTTGAAGTATTGTGGTCAAGAGTTGTAACATTGGGTGTGTTCAAGTTATGGCTGGAGTCTGTTTCCATGGTGTCTCTCCTGATCTGCAGAACGTGTCTGGAGTTTAAAAATCTGGAATGGAAAACAAAGAATGTTAAACAGTAGTGCTGTCATAAGAAGTCTGATGATGAAATGCTGTACATTACTGGTCAAAAATTTTGGGACACTTGTGTATGTTGTGTATGTAACCAAAAATGTTTCTACGTATTTAAAAAAAAGTTTGATGTAAAGGTTTAAGCCTAAATGTCTAATATTAGTTTAATAAACCAACATGTAATTTAGCAAACATCATTTCAAAACCTACATGACACTTTAAAAATATGTTTTTGAATGGATGGCTTTATTTATATATTTAAAAAAGAACACCCGATAAAAGTACAGAATAGACAGTGATAAAATGACAAGAAAATATTTCTTTAAACTCTTGTCAAAAGGTGACTACAGTGAAAATATAATTAAATATGAAATATAAAATGAGTTGTTTTGTTTGGTTAACTTTTGGTTATAACATGTTTCTGAAAGTTTTTTTTGGTAAGTCGCTTTGGATAAAAGCATCTGCTTAATGCCTAAATGTAAATGTTATGTAAATGTTATGTAAAAGTTTCCTATTTTATGAGTTTATCATTATTCTAAATGTGGGAAAAATATTAAAACATACGTGAGAAGTGTCCCAAAACTATTGTAAGCTTTTTGACGAAAATCATTGATCATGTTCACTTCATCTTAAATCGCACTAAAACCTCTTGAATCCCCCCACTGAATTAAAAAACACAAGATTGTGAAAGTCCAGAATGTTAGCCCAAAAGCCGCCAAAAAGATAAAAAGCTATATATCACAGGCTGAGCTTTACAGTTTGCCAAATAGTAAAAGAAAATATAAAAGAATGAGAGACGCCATGCCTCAAATGGGCTGAAACCAGGCAGACTTTCAAAAGCTTGCGTGACTGTCTGAGATCCAGCGTGTCCAACATCTTAACATCCTCCACACAAATGTTAAACTCCATACTATTAAAAGCTTGTGTCCCACGCTTGCATGCAGCCTGTTTTGTTATTAGATATGCAGAGAGGAGAAAATCCCTCCACATACTGACCGTTAACAGTCCACTGGGACTGAGGTTGCAGCATCCTCTTCTGTCAGTGTGAGAAAGAGAATCCATGTGTGTGAGAGAGTAAAGTGAGAATGGGAGTATGGAAGGAAACGTGTGTGTGTGTGACCATCGCTCTGGTGAGCTTGGGTCCAGCACAGATGTGTTTTATAGCTCTCAGTAGGCTGCATCCAATAATGCATCTGGTTGCTGTTAACATAGGCGTGGGGTACATCAAGGCATTCGATTGGCTGGAATATCGGCACGGGGGTCTATTCCTACTCCCAAATAGTAATAAAATCTGATGCCCAGATATTTGTAAATATTTTCAGGGACAATATGCACTATGACATAACAAACAACTACTAAACAAAGTAAAAGGTCATTTTGAGCCGTGCTCATATTGTAAAATATTTGCAGTGTGTGTGTTTTAATCTTATATACTATTAAATGATTCTTTGTTTATGTATCTGGCATACAAATATTATAGAATAGAATTATATTCCAATATTAACTTAGATTATTATAATTCTGGTCGCACCGGTTGTGTTATAGGACAGTATGAAATGAGTTTATGATAGTTGATGTCCGCCCCAATCATGATAAGTCATTTATGAAGATTTATGGCAGTATAATATACTCTGAGCCCAAACTTATGTTCACAGCTGTAGGAAATAATCCCGGACATATTTTAAATACAGCACATGTTCCGCATTACAATGGTCAGGACAGGGCCAATTGTGGAAACATAAATTTTGAGCAAATCGCTGAAAATAAGTGCATTTCTTTCTTTAAGGAAGCATGTATTAAATAAACATAAGCTAAATAAGCTTGGCTTTATTTCAACTTAAACTATTCTGGTATCACAAATGGATTTATAATATAATATAATATGTTGATATAAAATAAACATGTTAAAATTAAGATAAGTTGACTGTACTTATAATTTTAAAATGGTTATTTTTTGTAGTCAAACATTCACATGACTAGTTTTTAAAAAAAAGTTTTGCTGTTTTGGGGATAAAAGTCAATCTTTCTAGTCTTGAGCTTGCATATTGGGATAATTTTGGTTAACTATATTCTTACAATTATCAAAATAATACATTTATACAAAAATATAGCAAAGATAGCCAAAATATATTGGTGACTTTCTTTAATCTTAATTATAATATCCCTTAAAAACCAAGGCAATTATTTTAAGACTTATCTTGTATGTTTACCAGAAAAGCATGATTGTCCCAGATCTAAAGTAATAGAAAAAATCTTTAAAGAGTCCTTCAAAGCATGAAGCAATACTCCCAAGTTTAAAACCCCAGTACTAAATAAAAACCCTAAACCATGCTCTACAGATGTTCCCTTTATGATGTTAACATACCCTCTAATTTCCAGTTAAAGAGCTTCTCTGTTCTTCTGAAGGTGTCCGTAAACTCTGGTCCACGTGTACCTCTGAAAAACCAGCCAATCATCCGGATTTCTTCTTAGCCCCCAGCAGACATTTCCATTTTGGAAGTTGAACCTTGCAGCCTGTGAGTATATAGAGAAGTAACAACCAACCAGATGTAGCATTCGTTAAAATATTTCGTGTGTGTGTGTCTGTTCACATTCGTTCCACTGGGAAAAGGAGGGTGGAGAAGGATTTAAAGCGGGGGAGAGAGAGAAAAAAGTTAGAGTGTTCTCTTCCTACTTGTATGTGACTGTGTTCATGTCAAGAGGATCTCTCCATGTGTGCTGCTTGCTACAACTCTTAGGGAATGCCAAAGTAGAGAGAGAGAAAAAACTGAACACATCTCGACCATCTTGAGAAATGAAGAACAGATGTTTTACAGTAGTATTTATTGTGTAGTGTTTACATCTCCCTACAGTGGTTTTACAGCATGCAGTAAATAAAACACTGTGTCCATTCTCTGGAACATCTTGTAAATTTTCAGTACTTCAAGTAATCGGACCCTTGGGTCATATGAGTTTCGGGTTCTGCCACTAAAATGACATGGTTTGGGTCTGGGAGACTTATACCTGGAGAATGAAACCAGAGAAGCCTCATATAACAGGAAATTAAGAGACCTCAGAGACTCCCTGTTCACTCTCTTCTCTGGTTGCTGTGGCAACGACCCAGCATGTGACCCCTAAGAGGTCACAGGCAGACGTGTCAACAATCTCGTAATGAGGAAGATAATGATGTCTCATATGGGAAGTGCTACGATAAACAATTTTTTTGGGGGATAATTGTTGATGACATTACGCAGAACCGTGCGCATGTTCCCATATTGTCCCATGTTGTTTCTCCAATCAAATAAAGATGCGGAACATGCTGTGTCAAACACTTTGGGTTACTTAACTTTGCTCAAACTAAGTTGTAATAAAAAGGACTCTGTAGCAAAATATTGATCATAAGGAAACAATTTAGCACCAACTCAGAGCCTTGTGAGGGGGACACTTGTTGAAAATGGATTGTTTTATGTCACGGTTATGTTGCTTTGGACATTAAATCTTTTGTTTCCCTTAATCTTTTAGGATATATATAATATAAGCTCTCAAGATATAATTCTGCCAGGAAATCTGGTCATCTGGTCTGGACATACTGAGCAAAACTATAGCTATAACATAAAACAATGACCGAAGGAAGAACACAATGTATCCCTATGGCTACTCGTCAGAGGACCAGTCCCGATTTTGGGTCTTCCTGTGTTTGTGTGACATCCAGCACGACTGACCTCTGAGGGGCCACTACTTAGATCCTTATCTAAGTCCTCTGTCACTGAAAAATTTCCCCCTTCTCAAAAACTTCCTCTTGACATCCATCAGGAAAGTGTGAGTTAACAGATCCACATTGCCGTGTAAGAAATCGTTCTCAAACACATTAAGGAATAAGAACACATTTTTTAATCTTAAAAAACAGGCATCATGTTAAAAACATCTGTTAGCAATGATCATTTCAAAACAACAGCTGTAAATTACAGTGTTCCAGCTGACAAACAGGCAAGGGCTTTTTCATCAGACCAATATTGGGGAAGGCGCAAATAGAAAACAGTGCTGATGGTTCTGTTTTCATTTTCTCACTCTCTTGTGAATCTTGTATTACTTCCCGTCTTCTGCAGAACAACAAAAGAAGATATTGAGAAAATGTTACATTGGCACCTCAATTGCATCTGAGCAAGTTCATTATAGCAGGCCGTGTCTGACATGCTACACAACAGTTTACCAAATAGTTCATATTATAAAAGCGGAAGTTTTGGCAAACCGACAACATTCTTTAGATTTACTTTGAATTTATTTCAACTAATTTTATGAATTCTGATAGGAACTCTGACTTGATTTCTTTTATTTGAGCAACCTTAAACTTGTGCTCAGATATGTTTCTTTTGGCCAAGCACCTTTCTCTTCCTAGATTGTTTGCGGTAAGTCTGTGCCTCAGTCCATGATGTTCTGGCTTTTAGGGTTTGAACAAATAGCTTTAGAATTTACTGTCATTTTAAGCTGAATTTGAGCCGTTTCCTCCTATGTCCAAAGCTGAAATTATTTGGCCACCTTTACTTGAAACATTACACAAATGCAAAACATGAGCAAACGCAATCTTAACATTGTTTGAGTACAAAAGTAACCATGGGAATCCTTTCTAAATACTGCCAAATAGAACATTAGATACATGCTTCTTAAATATGAGAAATGACCAAGCTTATTGGAATTGGCGGATAGTTTTAATTTGAATATAAATGATGTGCTGCGAATTCCAGCTGTATGTTATCAGTTCGGCTTATCGTTTATTATCTGAAAATTCACAAATAATTACTGTTACAATTACTTTTTTTCAAGTTAGTAAAAGAACAAAATGAGACCGAAAAAGGGAAGGAGATGGCCTTAAAATTAAAATACTCAAATCATAAACATTTATCCCTGATGGACAATACAATGCATGTTTTCAAGGGAACTGCACACAAGTCCAAAGATAGCCATCTATCTTTGAACAAAAACACAATCTACTCCTCTTGAAATACACACCTGTAAAACTGGTCAATGCTAATTCACCAGAAACATGACTTACTTAAGTAATATAAACACATTCCGTTCCCACTATCAAATAAAAAGTGGTTCTCTCAAGTGACTGACAGCAGAGAGAGAGAGAGAGAGAGAGAGAGAGAGAGAGAGAGAGAGAGAGAGAGAGAGAGAGAGAGAGAGAGAGAGAGAGAGAGAGAGAGAGAGAGAGAGAGAGAGAGAGAGAGAGAGAGAGAGAGAGAGAGAGAGAGAGAGAGAGAGAGAGAGAGAGAGAGAGAGAGAGAGAGAGAGAGAGAGAGAGAGAGAGAGAGAGAGAGAGAGAGAGAGATGGCAGGAAGAGGAAGGGTCATGGAGGGACAGGATGCTGGTTTGGGGGAGAGTCTTAAGGGATATATAAGAAGGAAGCTACAATGTAAAGAAATGCACAATCATAAACCCCCATTCCAGGTTCACGGGTTAAACCTAAACAAAGTATTAATAGACCAACATGTGTGAGAATGTTTTTGTGGCCATATGTGTGCTCTGGACACAAAAATGTAAACAGTCTTTCAACAATGTCAAAACTTTAACATTAACAGCATCAAAATCTTTATTCAACTTATATACAGTACTGTGACAGATGAGTGATCTCCCATAGGCATGTCAAATAATAAACAAATATATAGACAATTGTATATAAAAGAGTCTTAAAGCTCCATTTTTATCTTAGCTAAGGCGGACATTTCATCTGCTACAGACTGGGGTTCCCCTAAATCTAAAAGAGAACATACCAGTGGTTATGTGTGCCAGTGCTTTATACATAAGCAAACATTAAGGAAATGTTCAATAAGCAAAAACAGCTTAAGAATTTTAAAAGGTTCTATTCGTAACAAGCAAACTTTATTATTCTGTAATATAATGTTGGTCAGTCAAAAATATAAGTAAACTTTAAGAGTCACAGTCAATATGCTTATGTTGAAATAACTCAACATTTTAAGGCAATCAAGTCACTTTATTTTCAATATCGTTATGTTAATGGCTTTAAAATGTTAATTAAAAACTGACCCTCTGTTGCATCTTTTAGGAGCCCTCAACCCCATGCCAAAAATGTGCCTGAGGAAAGAACATATTGCTCAAATTATAAAATGTAAAATGAATGCGTACATTGGGTTTTTGTTTACACTTTTAGACTTCCTTGTTTAAACATGTGATGCTTTCAACTGTATGTCTGATACCATCTTCTATAGAACTGGTGACAAGAAACCACGTATCACGTTACCATATCTGGAAAAAGAGATCTAAAGGGTTTAAAGATGACATCCAGGCAAAAATAACACATCTAGATAACAATGAAACATGACACTCTTACACACATCAGCTTTCCTCTAAAAATGAGGATGATTGATTTAAATCAGTGCTGCCCTCTCCTGTTAAGCACCACTACAACCAAACTAAACCATCTTAACCATTCTGAATAAAAAAGAAAATATGGGAGATACAAAGGTTGGATGTTTAACACTCATAAATAAAATATTATGACACAGCCGGTTATAAAATAGCTTCTATTTGTGCATGTGTACGTCTGCCAAGACGGCCATCATTGACTTGACAATAGAAATGTTTTATTCCTAACACGGAAAAGCAGTGGTAACCATTGTTTGGGTGAACTTTTGATGCAGCACTCATAGAAAATTTTAAATAAGTGAAAAAGGGAACTTTGAGCAAACAGACACTTTAAATCCAAATTGCATAGATGCAATATTTCCAACATTAAATAGACAGCTTTTCATCATGTAAACATTGGTCCAAAGGTACTTCCCGTTTTAATTTTTAAACATATATAATGAAATTCTACAGAGATTTGTTTCACATTTTGATTGTTATAAATGTTCAGATGGTAGTATTTTGTGCATACATTTGTGTAGCTTTTAAAAACGAAAACAGAAAGTGCTTCTGGATCGGCATGACTTACGTTTCCCAAAGAGGTCTATAAAACATTCCATAAAATTAATAAACAAATTTCATTAAAATGTATTATTTACTAGTAATCACTGTACATGTACAAAGGAACAAACATTGAGAACTGAAACACAGATACATCTACAATATAAGAGGAGCTGGTGTGGTTTGGTGTCACTTTTGTTACATAGTGTAACACGTTCCCCTAAATATTTTCTTACAGTGCAATTGAACCACAACCACATTGTGCAGAAACAATCCTCAAAGTCAGATGATGAGAGTAAACAAAGATTTATGAGGTTTCATTTAAAAGCGTCAATGACATTGCAATAAAATCCAAACACTCAAATAAAATAACATAATGCTGCTAGCGGTTGAAATGTATATATATATTGCTTATCTAGTGTTGAACCATAAAAGACAGAAAACTGTATTCAGACTCAACTGTTTGAAAGTAAGATTTTGGTTTTGGGAACCAAAACTATAAACGTGGGTATGTGATTGAGACCGTATCTGAATTTGATTTGACAAAAGGCAGAGATTATGAATGAGGATGATATTATGAGACAAAAGTTAAAAGGTCCGGGGCTGTTTTTCTAAAAATCAAATCTGCAGATGTAAATATGTTGTTAATACTTGATGATACACAAAAAACGGTGTGCATTAATTTCTATATAAAGGGCAAAACAAGCCTCTCTTTAGGTCTCAGCAAAAAGCAGCTTCAGTTTAAAAACAGCATTAGTTTATTATTGTTTATCTGTTGGTTAAGCAATACCTCTCGCTATGAAGAAATAAAGCACTTAGTGCTAAAATCCTCACATTCAGATGTTCATCTCCCAGAGATACATTCATTTGCTGGTTTCACCCATGAGAAAATCATTCAGGGTCATCCACCACAAGGCAAATGTTATTCGGGGCATTCACAAGGGGGGAGGTTCCTGGACATAGTGCATGTCGCATGATTGATCTTTAAGCTTCCCTGATTGGCCACGGAACCATTTTGGAGTCAGGAATAAGGCTTTAAGTGAAGATGTTCTATGGGTCTCCATGTGGAAGCAGGATGAAAGGAGTTGTCATTGTGAGCACCTGTGCTTTCCATCAACGAGAGGAAGACAATCCCAGAGTCCCCCAGAGGTACACGTGAGTGTGTTAGTTAATACTGCAGCATCATTCAGTTTGTATAAGTTTGTACCAGTTAATTAATGCTGTCTGGTGCATTGGCTTCAGGGCTGTTCAGAGCTCTGTGGAATGTCTCGTCGGGTTCAAGATTTGTCCTGGAATATTCCTCGTACCATTCCTTTAGACAAAAACAAACAACCGCATTACACAAACATACTTCTACTCGTCGTATAATCATAATACTAAGTAAGAGGAGGTCAATTTAAGCCAAACATGTGATATAGTTTTTTATACATAAAATTATTCTATGAGGAACAGTCTGTGAAAAGATTTTATATGAACTGAGTAAACTGAGAATCATGGTGAAATGAATAGGTAAAATTAAAACTCAACGTGCTTTTAATGTGTTTTTCTCTGTTTGACAGAAATGTATACATGTTTGAAATTATTTGTGGGTGAGAAATTCATTACAGAAATTTCATTTAGGATGCACTATCCCATAAAGCAGAGATAAGATATTTAACATTTATATATTTCAATATTTCTTAATTAACGTTCAGATCAGTGCAAAACAAAAGTTCCACTTCACTTCTTATACTAGAAATATTGCATTTGATTATAGTAAAATGTGATCAACTATATGAGAAATCTGCAGTATCTTTCTATTTATCAGTGAAGTATATACCTGTATCTCTTCCTCATACATTCTCATGCTGAGATCGCTCTTGGTACGTGACCTTCGACCCAGAAACACTAATGAAGGTTGCTGAGACCAAAGACAAAAAATCCAGTAGATTTCTTTCAATATAACAAACCATGCAAGATGTACAATCATTAATTGCATACAAATGTTCAAGCTTACCCCGCACCGCTCCAGAGCTGCACACATCCCTTGAAGTGAGCTTAGATTTGTGTTCCGTAGCGTGTGTTTATACAAGTTAAGAGTCTGATGAGCTTCGGTCTGCGAAACCTCTGTCTCAAATATGATCCCCTTTTCTTCTAAAAGAAACAAATAAAGTACAATGAAAATAAGCTAATACAAGCTTCTCTCTACACCACCTAAACAGCTTCTTTTCAGAACTAATCTTTTCAGAAAGATTTAGAACCTGCAGGATCTCCCAACAGCTCTCTGTTCTTCCGACTGTAGTTCATTCTGAAGACGAATGCATCCAGTATGAAGGCCACAATTATAGTCATAACAACCTGAATCAAACACATAACAGATGTGTTTAAACAAATGAAAAAGTAACACTGCTGCTGATAGATATTGAGCAAAAGTGACCCTGGGTGTGAAAATCAGGCTCAAGTCAGAAAACTAAAGTATGAGAAAACAAGCGTTAAAATGTGATATTTACTATTACTATTCCTATGATTTTAATCCTTGACCTTGACTTACTCACTCCATATATAATATATCAATGTTATATTCTCACAGTGTTCCTTATATTGTCTAGAATGGCATTATGTATAAAAAGGTAAATCCCAAAGGATGACTTCAGTCAGGTTTTCACAAGAAGGGCCACAAACAGATTTATTGCCAAATGTCTAGGAACTCTCCAAGGTGATCCAAGGTTTGCTTGGATATTCTTTTTTGAATCATGCCTGATTGTTGATCATAATGATTGAATGTTTCAAACATTTGGATCCCATTGTACATACAATACACACAAACACCTTACCATAGTCACGATGTAAAAGGTCATAAAATACAGGCGACTCCAATGGGTGGTTTGGGATGTGATTCCTTCCTGTGAAATTAAATCATGGATATTAGGCGCGCTTTCTGAATATTTAGAAAACATATATATTTGTTAAACTCACCATAGTGATGTACCAGTTATTCACGACTGTTAGCTCAAATAAAGTGACTAAACAGCACAAAAGAAAACTATTACTCCCAAATAACTGCATTACAACATAAAGAGGAATGTTATAAATATGAATGTCTTTACATACCAAAGCTGCTCAGGATGTTATTGAAGTTGTTGAGATAGTAATATCCCTCCTCCAGCACCGTTCGGTTACCAATAGTAACGTTAATCTGACGATATGCCTCAGCAACGGTACTAGTGCTTTCATGGAAAAGAGCAAATTACTCTTTTACATCTTATATTCATTCTGTTTTTTTAAGTGAACTAAGTTTATTTTAATATAAAACATAAAAGATCCTTTTTTTAAAGATAAAAGGAATTTACTTGCAGCAGTTTGGATACACAACATCAGCAAAAAACTCCATTCCAACAATGGCGAAGGAATAATAGAAGATAATCAGAGTCAGACCTAGACTACAGACAAGGAGAGAAAGACAGAGATTGTGTTAAGAGAGAAATCCTGAACGTCTGTATATATTAAGCTGAAATAGATTATTATTTCAATACCTGGCCATTCGGGGGAATAGCTCAAACATTGTGTCCAGCACATTCCGATAACGCTGCTTAATTTTAAACAACCTTCACAAGTCAAAAAAAGGTAAAAAGAAAAATACTTTAATACAAATAAACAGCAACTTCAAGGTTATCGGTTCGAAACAAGGGATTGGACATACTCAGAAACTATTGTCAAGTATAATGCAATGTAAGTCATTTTGGATAATAGGGTCTGCCAAATGCATAAATGTTAAAGTAATGAATAGTGAGAAATATACTGCCGACATTATTAAGATCGCATTTCAGATATAATTTAAAATGAATGAATAAGCATACAGTATAGCAGACTAACCACATACACATACCGGAGGAGCTGAAGAGGTCTTAACACCACAATGAAATAAAAGGGCTCCATATCAAAGGCCAGAGCAATCAATCCCAGAAAGGCAAAGACTGTTACCGAGAAATCAAAACTGCAAACAAAAAATGTAAACAGATGTTAAGCTGTGTCTGTGGGACAAAAGTATGACTTTTCGTGTGAGGATGTACCTACAGGTTCCATCCTGAGCTGAAATATACCATTGGACCAAGACCTGTAATCTTCAACAAGACCTCGATTCCATAAACTTCATCCCAGAGAGAGATACAAGGATTAAACAATGTCAAATCCTATTTTATTGGGTAATGTAATAGTTTCCACCTACTTGTGAGGAAAACGATGTAACTCCAGGGGACAACACGAGTCCACGAGACCCCATCTGTAATGAAAAATTAGTTCACTTAGGCCGGCATTAGACAAGATTCACACACAATTTTTTTGGGTCAAAATTAAAATATAAATAATAATATTTAATTCCAGAATTAAAAACTAACACAGCATTACATCACAGCAACACTCTTACTGTCAGACATAACAGATCTTACCATTTAACATGTTTGTCTCCACCAGGATCCAGATTCCATTGACAGCTACGACCAGATCTTAAATAAATAAGGAGAAATAGTCAGTATCCTTTGAGATACAGAAAAGCAGTCTAAGAACTATTTTAATATTTTAATAAAGGATTCTAACTCACACATTGCATATTGGAAGGCTTTGGATTTCACAAGTAAATTAATTCCTGTTAAAAAAAAACATACCAATTTAAACAATTTATTTATGATTATAATACTACTATGGACACAACTTATATGACAAAAAAGACCTTTAAAGATGAGAAATGCAGTACTAGGAAGATCATCAAACCAGTGCTCCCCACTCCGTCGAGCCTGTGACACAAAAACACAAGATGTTTCAGCTCAGAAAGGGTTTAACATCCTCCCTGCAATGTGATCATGTGTCATTGCATGAAATCTGACCTTCCACTTGAGACCGATCACCTCATAAAACCTATAAAATTCCTGGAGACTGAAATACAAACACATACAAATTTCAGAAGTCATTATATGTTGAAGTGACAAGTGCATGCACTGTATCAAAAACTACCTCAGCATTGTTGCGCCTGATTTGTTAAGGGCCTTAAATGTGAGAAAACAATCCCGTGCGTTCATTCGTGGACGATAGAATCGCATCAGTCCGTCAAACTGCTTTAAAGACACTCCATCAGGCCTCTATAAAAATACAAGCATAAGAATATTTTAAGATTATTTTTTATTTTAAAAAATGTAAAAACTATATTTGTTGATGTATTATTTACATTTTTATTATAATATTTGTAAAATATTAAGTTTATAATTACATTTCTTTACCTGTCGACTAACTAGCAGCTGGAAGGCATGCTCGATGGCAGACCGCTTGTGTAGGAGCAGGGATTTAAACTTCATCTTCTCAACTCCGTTAAAAGTGTCAAAAACTACCGCCAGGAGCTATGAAGCAAAATAAGTTTGAAAAACACCATGTCAAAATACCCTTCTCCAAAGGTAAAAATCTGCCAATGAAGTGTTTGCTATGGATTAGTCACTGTTTATAAACACAAAAAATGATTGATGGTATTTGTTTGTGGTTTATTGTAATATAAATATATGTTGTTTACGAGTTTGTTTAATGTTTGTAACTATTTCATGAAGACTGAAGGCTGAGAGCTTTAAACACTAGCAAAATACAGTGCCATGTACACTTGTAGATGCAAAAAGCTGTGATGTTGTTGAAACCGACCAGGTTCATGATGAAGTAGAGCTCGATGGACAAATAAACAATGAAGAAAATGCACGACCAACGATTCTTCGAATACGCCGGCATCATTACGTCCGGATAGCTGTTGAATACACAACAAAGAAAACATAACAAAACTCAGCAACTTTGTTCTGTGGAAAACACACTAATCCATAGCCAAGTCTGTTAAGGAGAAACTTTATAAAGAATATTAAGATGGCTCTCTCTAAAGCACAAAGAGTGCTTCCAGTAAATCTACTGTTTCCCAGACAGAGATGCGTGGGGTGTGTGCTTCGGATTACATACTCACTTTGCAGTGGTCAGAAGGACAAACAAACTCACAATGCTGTTTTCCAATGTGTTGAAATACTGAAGAGAAAATAAATAACTATAAGTATGTGAGAGAAAGTAGTTAACACAACTGTTGAATAAATATGTGTGATGTACTTACAGGATCGGCTGTATTGCTGGAGAACAGACAAAAACCCAGAATGGCAAAGATGACCATAAAGAAAAGCAGCAGCAGGAGAATATCAATGAAGGGCGGAAGAGACTGAAATATCTGCCGCAGGTTTCTGAATGAAGATAAAAACTTCACATTAATAAACATACATAAAAAAAATCAAACCTTTTCTTTAATACATGTACGAATATAACTTTGTATTGCCTAAAAGATAATCTAAACTTATTGGTGGCACTTGCAGAATGTAATGTTCAGGTCACTATTATTATCTTCGGGGAATATTTTTTTCTTCTTGTTATACCAAAACTTTGTCCCCCTACTCCTCGCCTTTGTTTCATAAGAGACCAATGAAACATTGCTTAGTTGAGTGGATTATTTAGGAAAGGTGTGCGAAGATTTTTATCAGTGATTGGGAGTATGGTCTTCGATAGGGGGACAATAAATTACCTAAATAATTATATAGACTTCGCATTTTGACCAACTTTGTCGGGTCTTATCTACAGGCAAGGACTTTTAAGAAATATGTGGTTTACCACACTTGGAGTCACTATTCCATAATCATCTTAGAGAAATTAAGCCACGCCCATAGCAACAATTTACAGCAACCAAGCAGCGAATCCGATAGATTTCCATTGTAAAAGGACTTTATGGACTAAATGGCTCATTTCAATCAGGAAACCCCTTATAATCCCATAATTTTATGAAGCCACATCCATTCTTTTGTAACAAAACAAAAGAACTTCAGCTCTGCATCAGAACATCATAGATACATGCTAGTTGGTTCGTTTCACTTGTGACTTGGTCCATTATTCATTTAAATCTTACAAGCCATACCCACTGAAACCAAACATATACGCATAACAAAACTGTTTGGTGAGACTTATATCCCTGAATCAGAACATCATAGTGATACAGGCGTTGTTTTATTTCAATGATTGCTCAGACTATCTTCAGATAAACTACCAAGTCCCATTTTTGTAAGGGAAACCATCACTCTTATTTTTAATTATAAAATGTACCCATCTAGTTTTCTATGCATTATTAGAGGTTCCAAAAAAATCCTAATAATTTTTTGTTGAAATTTGTTTTGAAAAATGATTTCTTTAAAGGCCTCTTTAATTTTTTCTGTGTCTGTATATAAATTATTCTAGTTAAAAATGAACATATTTGTTTTATGTTTTATGTATGGTTTGATGAATCTTAATGAATCGAATAATGCAAATTTATACATAAATACACTGTCTTTGAAGTGGGACAGTCTTCATTTGTGTACAGCTAAAATAGTGCACACCTGCGAACAGCTCCACTATAACGGCAGTCCACAAGAAAGATGGGTCGCAGAGCTCTTGTAACACGCAGATGGGACGTCTGCCGAACTAAGACCACAATAGCTTCGATGAACTGAATAAACAGGACACACGTCTGAAACACACACAAAACCAGAGAAGATACCCTTTTGTGAACACATTCAGAATAACATGGCACAAAAAAACACGTAAATTGATTTATAAAAACCAGAATAAACTAATATGCCTTTTACGCAAAGAGAAAATAGCATCAATAGAAGCAAACACATACGTACCTTCACCATTGTCCTCTTATGTCGTATAAAAGTGTGAAAGCCAAGCCACCGAAGCTTCATACATAACTCAAAGGCTACCATCACCAAAGCCAGCAACTCCAAAGTGGCATGAACCTAACCAACAAAGACAAGACATAAACATACATCAATAACACACTAAATCAAATAAACATACGTTTTTATATAGCAGGCACATACATAGACGTCCAGTCGGAGGGAAGGGACAGCAGGAGCCTCAGAGAGTGACAGGAGCATGAGCAATACTGCAGTCAACAACTCCATCAAGTAGAACAGATGGTTATGAGCGAACAGGTAAGCACTGAGTGCTTGGGCATTCCGCGGATGAGTGAAAAACTTGTCATTATTCTCTCCCTCCTGAAAAACAAAATTCACAAAGACAAATGCACATGCAAAATGTTTAGCTCTGATTGTATCTTAAGTGTAATTTAACTTGTAATTTGTATATATTACGTTTTAAGTTTTCATTAGGAAAAAAAAATAAAAATAAAAATAAGTGAAAATAAGTACCTAACTGTCACAGCTGTATGTTTATGTTTTTAAGGGTGGTTCAATGATACACAGACCCGTTGAGTGAAGCAGTCATAGCATTCGATACAGCTGCTGACCATTCACAATTTAGAAATGGAACTAACCGTTTCATATACATTTTAATAATTCAGCATATTTTTTCATCTGGTGCATTATGGGTGCAACATAAATTAAATTAAATTGCACAAGAACCTGCAGGTATATTGCTGCTTCCTGATAGTTCATTTCCCAGCTGTGCCGCAGTGAATTCTGGGCCCTGATGTCTGTTGTTCCTGAGGCCGGAATGACGACATTATTTAAAGCATCATGATTTCCCACACCATCTGCAAAAAACATAAAGGCCAATTAAATGTTAACATGATGAATGAACTTCGGGTACAACAAGCATCCCATCTGAACCTCGAAACTCACATACCGACACACTCAATCTGCTCACAAAATGTGGATGTTTGGACTGGCCAATCATACGACAGCTCTGTCTCACTGTTTAGTGTATTACTGGTTTCCATGGCCCCAGTAGTTAGACAAAGAACAAACTGTTGGTCAAGTAGCTGTCAACAACTATCAACAATCCACTCTCACGAGCCGCTTTCATCGTACCACTGTCAAAAGTCCAAAAGCAGAACAGAATCCTGTTGTGATGCTTACAGAAGGAAAATATTTACAAACAATTCAAGCTTTTCCGTATCTTCACCAGTTTGTATTTTAAAAAATGCAAAATTTTGCAAAAAATTCAAGCTAAATAGCCATGCATCCAAACCTGGGATCTGCCTCTCATTCTCCCTCTCAGAGGAACTGTGGTCAGTAAATGGCACTGACGGTTCATATAACACTGTGCATTGCCACAAAACAGACAGTCTATTGGATAATCCCAAAAACAATGACAAGGTCCTGTAGACCCTCCAATCAGCTCCAGCTTACTCTATTCCCTAGGTTTTGATGTTTCTGGTACATCCTCTTGTGTCCGTGTGATCCAAGTTGCAGTTTGCCTTGTTATGCACTGGGTATACATCCTTTTGTGTCCAAACCCAACTAAACAGCTGTCCTCAGATGATGTGATCCCTAAACATGCCTTGCTGACAGACTTTAATATGTTTTAGTCACAGAGGGAAGCAAAGGTTTCTATTCCTCTTGTGCAAGCAATAATTATGGGCATAATGAACCAGCACATTTTAAACTTTGCTGTAAGATAAAATAGGATTTAATCTTAAGGCAATTTAATCACAAAATAGCTTTTAGTAGACCGAAAACACTGTGAGAATATGAAAGATTTACGTAACAGGCGATCGGTTACGTGGCTTACTGCTATCTGTAAACAGCATTCTTTGAGCACTTGAATGACAACAACATTGATGGCTCCGTCGGATCAATGATAAACAGAAACATAGCATTGTTCATGCCTTTCTATTGAGTCTTCTTTCAAACACAGAGATTCATCCTTTCTTCAAACACTGGTACTTTTAAAATCCCAGCCACAGCCAAGATTTTCAATGACTTCACTATGACAGCAAAAACATTTTGAAACTGCATGGGGAAATGAAGGCTTCTGATCTTCAATTCAGCATTCAATATGGTACTCTTAAAAATGCAAGACAGAGAAGAATTCTCCTGGAACTGAAAACTGAATGCAGACTTTGAAGAATTTTTCAGTCCTTATTCCTCTCACGCAGTATTGACAAAAACCAATAATGTTTGAGTGAGGCCACAAACAATGTGCTATCTACCATTAAGCTGACACAGCACACAGCTCTGCTGTCTCTATGCCCTTGTTGTACAAAGGCCAGTATGCTGCAGTGGTTGGCACTTCAACACATGACAACTGTGGTTGAGGTACTTCCAACTTTAAGCAATCTTTAAACTGCAATCTAGAAATTATTCCTAAACACAGAACAATGTAATTTCTGAATGACAATCAGAGATGTATTTAAAGCTCAGTGAACAAAAAGAAAATGCAGAACAAGCTTTGCTCCTTTAGTAAATCAGGTTAATTCAGTTAACTGCTGTGGGCTGGAAACAAGTATAAAAGCTTTACAACTCGTGTAAAAAACATGTTTTTGGTTGAATAAAGTCATTTTAATCAACATAATATAAATTTTCCTGCAGCTTAAGAGGTAAGAGGTTTTTGTAATATCCTTCAAATTAGAAGTCTTAAAGCCACTTGATACCGTAGACCTACACAGGCAGAATGGCACCATCTTCTCCTCATTTAAAAGCCTATCTTTCAAGTTGATTGCATAAATTAATTGATACAGAATTTTTTCAGAAAATGTCAACTTAAAAGACATACATAAGAATAAATATTTTTTACAACACCCACAGACAGAAATTAAGATAAAAGTTTACATATTTTAAGCTACACTCCGAAAAAACGACTTTTCCCACAGAACGCGTCATATGACTTAACGACAGGCCAACATAGGCACTGCCATCTTGGTTCTCACTGTGGGTTTATGTAGTCTGAGAGGTAGTAACAGAAATGAGAGATTGTTGTTGCCATTATTATAGTTATAGTTGGTTGTTAGAGTTGTCACAAATGAATTCTTTTGATTGTTCTGGATGCAACAACTCCAACTAGTCTGGGCATTCCAAACAAAAAACAAAGGAAAACACATGAATTAGATATTTCATTAAAAAAAACACTATATTGCCAAAAGTATTTGCTCACCTACATTGACTCACATATAACCTAAAGTGACATCCTATTCCTGATCCATAGGGTTCAATATGATGTCGGTCCATCCTTTGCAGCTATAACAGCTTTAACTCTTCTGGGAAGGCTTTCCACAAGGTTAAGAAGTGTGTTAATGGGAATTTTTGACCATTCTTCCAGAAGCGCATGATGTTGGATGAGAAGGCCTGGCTCTCTGTCTCCGTTCTATTTCATCCCAAAGGTTTTCTATCGGGTTGAGGTCAGGACAGTCAAGTTCATCCACACCAGACTTTATCATCCATGTCTTTATGGATCTTGCTTTGTGCACTGATGTCATGTTGGAAGAGGAAGAGGTCATCTCACATTTACATTTAGTCATTTGGCAGACGCTTTTATCCAAACCAACTTACAATAGTCGAGGAGACAATGAAGCGGTAAATAGCCGATACAACAATAGGTGAACAAGTGCAACAACAATGCTCCCAAGTTACACAGAGAGAGAAGTTACAAAAGTTTTGTTTTTGATAGAGTGAGTAGGTTAGAAAAGAAGTGAGTTAGTGAGTTAGGTGTTGCCGGAAAAGATGAGTTTTTAGGTGTTTTTTGAAGATAGAGACAGAGTCTGACAAGCGTGAAGCCAGAGGCAGATCGTTCCACCATCGAGGAACTGAAGCAGAGAACTGTTCCCACAAAGTAAGGAGCACGGACTCGTCCAAAACGTCTTTGATGCTGAAGCATTCAGAGCGAGGGATCTGATTTTGATTATTTAGACGGGTGAGCGAATACTTTGTTCAATATAGTGTAAATGCAACCATCGACATCTCACTGCAACATCTTTACAACAGTCTAAGATATTTTTTTCAAAGGGCGCCCAGTTGACTGCGTCTTACGTCAGGGTGGGAAACAACAGACCTTTAATTATAAACCCAATGACACAGACATCAGTAGCAC
Organism: Triplophysa yarkandensis; assembly: GCA_033220385.1. Classification (NCBI taxonomy): domain Eukaryota; kingdom Metazoa; phylum Chordata; class Actinopteri; order Cypriniformes; family Nemacheilidae; genus Triplophysa; species Triplophysa yarkandensis. The sequence goes on from CM065657.1 coordinate 17,920,898, forward strand.
AGACAAAGACATTCCAAGCTAAACAACCATGACAAGCATGAGGTCTAAATACAAGAATTACTTTCACGTCGAGGAACATATGAGCATGCTTCAGAAGTTAAGGTCATGGAAAGAAAGCTTGTGATTAAAAAGGTTTTCAAACCCAACATTTAGAAACAAAGGTAGAAGCTAAATAAAGGTTATGCCCATGTTATTGAGGCCATAATCAGGGAGTATTTGAAAGATGATCACAATCTGAACATTTTATTATATTATCATCAGCATATCTGACAGGTCAGCTCCAGAACACAAAGGCATGGATGATCACTTCTGCACGAGGAAGCTGAGGATCTGACAGTCAGGATGGATTCCATTGGCACAGACATGCACTTGAACATCAGAACTGGCACACAAGGATCAACATGGAGTTTCTGAAATAAAAAGTGCAATAATATCGCATATCAATAATAATATGAACAGATAAACTCACTTTCTTCCTCCTCCATCAGTCCGCTGTTCGCATCGTCCCAGGTCAGAATCAGAGGCACGTCGTCGTCCCCGTCAGCCATCCCTCAAACCAGAGGAATGTTCCTCAGATCAGTTTTAAAAGACACACAATGTGCAAGTTTAATAAAACTAACCTTTGAAACTGAGTTGTTTATATTGTCTTAAACATCGGAAAGTGTTAACTTTAACTGCCCGACTTATATCATTATAACGCCGTAACTCGGTCGTGTCTGTTTACGTCATAATCGACGTCTGCTGTTAAAATACATTAAAACACAAGCTCAACGTTTACTGTGTTTTTATGACTTTTTATAAACGGAGAGTCACTTCAAAAGCAACAAAATTCTGTTTCGACGAGTTTTAAAAATATAAATAAAATAACTGCCGCCGTCAAGCAGGAGAATCTGGCGTTGTGGCGTTTTACGACAGTCACGTTTTTGGCAAGACGGACTGATTTCACAATCAAAGTCCCTTCGTTTACACAAATATAATTACGTTTTGTAATTTAAATACGTACACGCTTCTGTTATCGATACGTATAAACATATCGGGGTTTTATAAATATACGTATTAGGATACAATGTAAAACAAAGCTGCTGGAGAGCCGGTTGAAGTTTACAATGTCATGACAACGGTGTCATAGCAACTGATGTAAATAACGACGCAGTTTGTCTTCAGCTGTGTCGTGCGCTGTCAGTAAAGTTTTATTTTACGGCTTTTGGACACTTTAACACGGTAATACACTGGCTCCAAAATGTTTACTTTGCTAAATTAGATATTTGTGAATTTTTTTTAAATTATTGTTTTTAGTCTCCTGGAGTTTTTTTTAAATTAAATAAATGTTTTTAGTCTCCTGGAGTTTTTTTTTAATTATTGTTTTTAGTCTCCTGGAGTTTTTTTTTAATTATTGTTTTTAGTCTCCTGGAGTTTTTATTTATATTTTTTTTAGTCTCTCTCTCTCTCTCTCTCTCTCTCTCTCTCTCTCTCTCTCTCTCTCTCTCTCTCTCTCTCTCTCTCTCTGTCAAAGAACATTTTAATGATGGCCTCATCAACCGAAGACAGACTGTCCCACACACTTGTAACTAAAATCTCTGAGAAATCCCAAACTGATTTCTTGAGGATTGTCAGCCCTTCAGAAAAGAGTTTGGGATCACTCGAAGCAAAGCTCATTTCTGGGGTGCTGGATGATTGTATCCATCATCTGGAGTTAGTCTCTCTTCTACCCACTTTGCTTATCTGTCCGGAAACATATTCCTTGCACTTGGGTGAAGAGATGGTCCAGGCACTGAAAGAGCATCGTACGGTTGAAGAACAGTACCAACTTATGATGCTTGATAAGAGTCTTGATGTCAGTCAACGGAGGAAACAACAAGCCAAGTCAATAAAGGCAGTTTGGGACTCCGTCCGTGTCATTCTACGATCACTTAAGCAGGATTTGGCAATTCATGAGATGTTTAAAAAACAAGAGACAGACACAGAGGAAGAGATGGTTTCTCAGAGGCTAAGAAGCAGTTTGTATGAGTTGAAGGAGGTTGTGATGGAAAGGCTGCTTACAACTTCAGAAAAGGAAGAAGAACGCTGTAAGATGATGCAAGAAGTCAGCCTACGTAACCATGCCACGCTGGAGCTGATAGACTCGCTGGATAAAGAGGTTGGCATGGCAATAAAAGACAGAGACTTAGAGGTGAGATGCTCCCATGAGCAAAAAATTAAGTGTATTGTATTGAAGAATTTGTTTCTTTGGTTTTGATTTTCATTCTCTTAAACTTTCTCTAATTTCATTATTTCTCCACATGGTAGATATCTACGTTGACCAAGACGGTAAACCAGCTGAAGAGCTCACTGGATGGAATGGAAAAGGGCTTGGAGGAGTTTGTGGTCCGAACTCGACAAGAAGCTGACAAACAGAACCAATCAGATAAGAAAACGTCAGAGGGCAAAAAGGCTCAAGTCCAGCAGGAGATCAATCAACTGAAAACTCAAGAAAATCATGTTATCACAAAGGACAGAGAGAAGGAAATGGCGCTACGTAAAGTGTGTGTTTATTTTTTGTAAATATATTTGTTAAATATATTGTCTTTATTTTGAGTGAAATGTTCTTTGATTTGCAGAAAAAATACAAGGAGGAAACTGAGATCGAAAATTTGATCCAGAAATATGACACTGAAATGGGAGAGAAACAGGTAGATTTTAATCCTCACATTTCCACATTCATAAAGACAAAAACACACATTTTGGAGTATTGTTTTTACTCAAAATTAAAACTATCATATATTATCAAGTAAAAAATGTGAGCAGTTGTCCTGGATATGTTAATGATTCTGCAAAAAACATTACTAAAATATAGAAAACATAGTTTGCATTAATGCTATAATTTATATTAATGCTTTAGGTTTAAAATGTGTTTTTTATATATTGGGTCAATATTCATGTGATTTGTGTGTTTATGCAGGCCGAGCTGGATGAAATAACACAAAGGTATGAAGAGGAAAAGGCGGAGCTTGAAGAACTGGAGGAACATGCTGCAGTTCTGGAACTGGAGTATTCTCAGATTATGGACGAACGACAGCAGGCTCAGAAGCAAAAGGAACAACAGGAGAGAGAAAGAGAGTTGCACAGCCAAGCCGCCGTTGTCATCCAGGCCTACTGGAGGGGATTTTGTGTGCGCAAGGCCATGAAGGCCAAAGCAAAACCAAAGAAAGCAAAAAAAGGCAAGGGCAAAAAAGGAAAATAAAAATAACAGATGAAAACAGAGTCAAAAGATATTTTTTATTTGGCAAATACCATGAATTGTATTCGACATGAAAATTTTGACATCAACATGGAAAACATTGACCTTTATATATGGGATAAGCAACCCAAAAATTAAAATTAGGTTGTAATTTGCTTACCCCAAAGTCCAAAATATTTGTTGAGTTAAACACAAGGAAAGATGTTTGGTAGAATGTTACTGGAGAAAAAAGAAAAAAATATATAGCATAATGTATTCATTCTGTTAAACACAAATTAAGATATTTTTAAGAATTTCAGCAAACAATTCTGGGAAACCTTTGACTATCATATTTATTGTTTCTACTCTGGTAATAAATGGTGCCTCAAAATTCTCAGTTGCTAACATTCCTCTAAATATCTTTCTTCGTGTGAAACCAAACAAAGAAATTCATACAGGTTTAGAACAACTTCAGGTCAAGTAATTCATTACAGAATTTTTATTTTATTTTGTGGAAGGCATTTCCCTTTAAATCATGTTACAACCTCCATACTGTATGGACATGCGGCTGTCACTGCCAGACCAGTAATCTAACCTTTAAAGGCAGTGAGATGCTGATGAAATTTAAACACATTTGGCTGTTTATTGTAAACAAATATTCTGAGACCATAGGTTAATCTTCTCATATCATGGTAGGACATCTCAAATCAAATTTGCACCAGTCCGAACCAGGAAAAAGTTCTGTATCTGGAAAGGTAATAATATTGTAAACAAATATTAAAGCTTTCATTGAAATCATACTTAAGTATTGTTCAATTTCATATCCAGTTCAGTTCTGAATTAATAGGTAGTGGATGATTTCACAATACCAAATAAATACAAAGTTTGTTCCATTACTAGGTTTCATGCCTTATTTACCTTTTCCAACTGAGCAAAGGTTTTCTCAACATCCACAGGACCTTTGCTAATCATGTAATAGAGATTAAGGATTGTGACTCTAATCTGGCCCAACAAAAGCGTCTCCTTTGCCGCGGTTGACTGGATGTGCCTAATAATTTCTTCCTGTACAAATGAATATTTGGTTACATGGGAGTGGGTTAAAAATAGCAGAAGACACAGAGCGCACAGCGTGTGTGCATCTACTTACCCATCTGTATGCCTGTGCACGTATGTTGTCTAAGCGTGTCTGTTGTTGGGACAGTTTGATACTGCAGTCCAGGGACACAATGCTGTGTTCATTTTTGCATCGTTTCAGTTCTAGCCTGATGCGTTCTCTTTCGTTCTCTGCTGCTGTCTGTTTGTGGACAAGCTGCTCACGGATGGACAGGATTGACTGACAGTGGGCTATAAGTTGACGGATGCTCTCAAACTCAAATGGGATTCAAAGGAAAAGATGGAAATAATATGCATTACAAAGAGAAATAAAGAAGTTATGTCAGAAAGTTATGCTGCATGTATATAAATAAACCAGTCTTGATGATGTATGTTAGCTGACCACTGGACAAATGTTCTTAAGAAGATCATTTCTTGGGTCTTGTTATAATTACATATCATCCCTACTTTTAAAGACATCTTCACGGCTCTTTCCAAGAAGCGCTGAAGGATACTGGCTTTTTCGACACGTGCCTCCAATAGTTTTGCTTGGACCTGCAGGGCTTTAAGCTCCATCTCCAGCTCTTCCATTTTCTGTTCTTTGAGCTTTATTTGAGCTTTTTCTGCTTCGGCCTTCCTAAGAGCAAAACTCTGTTTGGCATCATTTTCCTTTAAAGAGACAGGGCAAAACTCAGTTTAAATTTAAAAATAAATAGCACAACAGTAAACATCCCAATAATAATGAAATAAGCATAATGCATGCAACTCAGATGCAGGTTGCCTTACTTTAATAAATGAGTCATAGCTCAGGACATATGCCTTGAGTTTTTCTTCTTCTTTCATCATCTCTTCATCCCTCTGTCTGAATGCATCCCGCTTTTTTTCAAGCTCCTGACATCAGACACGTCAAATGTAAACCGGACAGGGGATGAAACATTTCCTAAATGAATGTAAGTGTTTTCAACACCCACCTCTCTCTGAGCTTTCAGGTCTCTGTCCACGTGCTTTTCCTCCTCGCGCTTCACCAGAAGCGTCGAGGCAAACGACGTTGAATCATTTAGGTGCTCTGCTTCGTTTCTGCAAGGCAAATTTAATACAATTAAATGAGATAACATCCCATTGTATCAGATAATACACATTTAAGAAGAGACATATTAATAACTATTAATAACTATTAATCACTTACAAAGAGAGTTGATCCTCAAAAATAGTCCGAAAGTAATCCTCTAAATTCAAGTTCATCCTTTATGTCTGTTGAATATTAGTTTTTGTTGAATATTAGTTTTTGTTGATATTAGGTTTTGTTTAATCTAAGTTCGTGTCCTCATTGGGCAGGGATGGACAAACTTTCTTTGCATTTTTGGTTTCCATAGCAACGAGTTGCTCAATGTATTGCTATGTTGCCCTCCAGTGGCCTCGAACTAGCCCTTCTTTTTTAATTGTACAAATTTAATATTTTTGTAACAAATTTAAGATTTTTTGTATTTTGCAATTTTCCTTCCTTATTAAACCCATGTGTGCTCGAGACAAATGGCATAATGGTCAATATTTATAACTGATAATAAAATATAAAATATGACTATATCAAAGTTCATTTCGTTTATAGTTTTTCATCTTAAAATGACAATAAAAAATTAAAATAAATAATACTATAAAAACATAAAAAATTTGCCCTTGTTCTTATAGTCCAAGACAATCTTTACGCTTTAGCAAAAGTGCACTTCTAAATGTCATTAGAATTTAATATATTTTTCGTTATTTGATAAATAATTCCTTTGTAATAACAATGCTGGACCATGAAATGGACTTTTATGATGCTTAATGGACTTGATGAGGTAAATTCAAATACGTTAAGTGTTTTTATATGTTTTCTTTTGTTTTTGTGCGCTTGTCCAGAGCTTTATTTATATTTCATAAACATGAATCTGTCTCCTGTCACCTTCTCTTATAATGCATTAGAGCCACACAGACTTGTTTCTGTGTGACATCAGAGGAATGGATTTCTCACACCCATGTATGTGTCCAAATCTCTCCTAAGATATTGTTTTCTCACATAATACACACTTAAGGGTCAGCGACCTATTTGCGAAGAAAAATATACAAAATCTACACAAAACACAATAAATAAACAGATACAATATTGACAAAAAATGTGTAGGTATTTGTGTTTTTGAGTTTAAAGCAAAAAAAAATTTAATAAATGTTTTTTTATTACATTTATTGGGGATATGTTATAGAGTATGTTATATTCTATTTAATAAAACATGTATAATTAAATAAAAATGTATGTAGTAATTACATCTTACTATATTAAATATATATATATATATATATATATATATATATATATATATATATATATATATATATATATATATATATATATATATATATATGTATATATAAATGTGTGTGTGTGTGTGTGTGTGTGTGTGTGTGTGTGTGTGTGTGTGTGTGTGTGTGTGTGTGTGTGTGTGTGTGTGTGTGTGTGTGTGTGTGTGTGTGTGTGTGTATTATATTATATCTTTTTTCTGTTAAAAAGTCCTTTATCTGGAAAAGAGACAGGGCCATGTAAAGCTTGCAATATCTGATAAGGTGTTCACATATTTCACTGTGTACCTAAATGGATTGTTCCCCCCAAGTTGAAAAATATAAACATACATTTCTTTGTTTTGCTGAACACCGAAAGAGATATTTGGATCAATGCCCAATGATTTACTTGAAAAATTACAATGGTAGTCATATGTCTATTTCCCTTCATTCTTAAAAATATTTTTTCGTTCCACAGAACTAAAAGATCTAACGCTATTTCCTTACACATTATGGGGGTCAATGGAGTCCAAGAACTTTATGTAATACACATTATTTCAAATATCTGTCTCTTTGTTCGTCCGAGAAAAAAGAAGTTTGTACAGATTTTGACAACTTTAAGATAACTATATGTCAGAATTCTTATTTTTGGGTAATCGATTCCCTTAACCCGTTGTCTAACCTCAAATCCTCCAATGTATAAATAATTACAGTTTTATTACACATATCAGGCAGTCAGTCAAATGAAGGTGGCATGAGGTCTCTGTGTGTCTCTCCACTGTATTCACACATGATCAAACACTGAACGAGCACAGGCGAAATTCATTATTCAAGAGAATAACAGTGGGGAGTGAGTGAGCAGACAGTCAATACTTAGGATGCTGATGTTTACCATTACTTTGCAGTCGTGGTAAGTGATAAGATACAACTGTTGTCCCGCTGGGCCAGGGTCAGAGTGCATTTGTTTGTTTCTTTGACAGTTGTAGTACATCGTTTAGTGTTGACAACAGAGGGCTTGTTTATAGAAAGTAAACAGCATTGAGCAATAACGTTGCGCAGGAGGCAATGAAGAATAATGTTGTTTCAGACAAAACAGCCACCGACGGGTGATTCACTTCTTAAACATTTGTTTCAGTATTGGAATAGTAATATTGAACTTAATCGGGCTCTTTGTTAGTAAATGTTGTATAGGTACATGATTCACATTATTAAAGAGGACTTAATGTTTTAAAAGCCTGAGAAAAATTCATTCATACATTTTTGGGGTCAATTAGAAGGCCAGACATTTCATTTGGCTGAAACCATATTCAAGTAGACACAAAAGATGTAGGAAGACATTTAAAAAAAGGTTTGGATTAGTGAAACAAGTGTTTGTGAAAGGTCAAGCTGTGGACATTAGGTCTTGCACGCATACACACATACACACACACACATTGTTTGCCCGCGGTGCCACCTGTGGTTAGTGATATCATTATGGCAGTTTTGTGTGGAGGGATTAGGACTATCTGGCTAATGGAGAGTGACAGTGGCTCCTTGTTTCCGAAGGAGACTAGCCCATAACATTTGAAGGTGGGGTGGGGGTGCTTCAGGGGTGCCCCATTCACCCCCACATCATCTGTGTGCCATGCTACGCTGTTTTAGTCTAAACTCTTGTTTTTGCTGCTGGGTTGTTCATATTTTGATGATTGTTACATATGATCAAATATATAAACAGAAAAATGGACACATTCTGACAAAATATGCCGCATTTGATGTACAAAAATAACATGTCCCAAAGAATTACGGTGTAAGAGGTGATTACGTTCTCTCATGGTTCATGTACCTGTCAATGAACATACTAAAATATGAATGCAATAGTTGTGTTTAAAAAGCTTGGTATTATACAAGCCTTGACTCTAGGGACTAGAGTCTATATAGGGAATAATCTTCTTGTTTTGGGGGGAGGGGCTTTAATATGAGTGTTTTCTGGTCTACTAAGCATCAAATACACACACGCATGCCCTGACCCGCTCTGAATCTGTATGGATATTCGAATTTAAAACTGATTATTGAAACGGCGGAATGTTGAGTATTTTATTTTTAAAATTAAACATATAAAGCTTGACTTGTCATTGTAGAGAAATATTTTATTTTATTTAAAACTTAATCATAAATATTATGTATTAACATGCGTTGTGCTGCTAACATGAATATACCATCTTATCTTTAAAGTGCATGGCATTATTATCTATTATTTCAGTCGTGGTCTGGTGGTTAGAGAGTTGGACTTGTAGCAGAAGAATTGTTCGAATCCCAGTGCCAGCAGACAATGAATGAAGTGTCCTTACAAGACATTGATAGTTGGAACACTACTTGTAAGTCGCTCTGGATACATAAAGATGTTCTAACAATATCCTTTTCAAAATTACAATGCATATTTTATTTTCTAAGATTATTTAATGATTCCTTTTCATTTTCAGTCTATATATTGTACTATTATTTTTAATTTGTAAAGCAAGCATAAGGCAAAAAATATATACTAACTTAAAAAATATAATTATTTTATTTACCCTCTGAATATATACATATTCGTATAGGTGTCTTTTCCCTTAATATTCCCTCAGTTGACCTTTGCTTTGAGGTCACATTTGAATGAAAAAAAATTAAACATCAATGTTTCAATTAACAAAGTATTGAAAAAATCAAGACCACATGTACATTCTCAATCAACTATTCACGTTTTGTTGCTATCGTTGATCGAAGCTTGAAAGAAGGATCAGGAAAATAACACATCAGTTATGATAGGCACAAACTCAAACATTAAGATGAACGCCTTTCAATTTCCTGACACATTGCAATAAATTTGCTTAAGTGGGCATATTTTCCCTTTTGCATTTTGCTTAAGTGGGCATCTTTACAATGAACGGGTTAATAGCATTACTGGCTAATTTCAGTGAGGTAAAAGGGCCCTTATTAGACCATGTGCCCTAGAGTGTACTGAGGACAGCGGCGTGTTTCCTGTACGAGCAGAATGATGCTATTAGGATTGAGAAAATGAGCTCAGATCACTTAATTACCAGTAAATGAATACTTAACTGAGCCGGGAAATCCAGTCAGGGTCAAACGTATTTCAAAGACTTCATTTTATTTGGAGTCTGATTTGCTTCTTAAGAATTTCATTATCCCAATCACAAAATTTCTGTTATATATAAGATGCTTTTGCATTACAAATTTTTTGTGGGACATTTACAATAAGAAGCTGTCGGGCTTTATTTTATATTAAAAGGGTGCAAGACACAATGCCCTCTGAACACTGTGCAATATATGTTTTTTTTTTGTATGAAGCAGTCTATGGCCATAAACAGTCAAAATTAATGAGACCTGTAATAAAAAATTTCATTTTGAAATGTCAGTCATTTTAGGCTAGTAAACTACTGAGGATAATTGTAGAAATGCATGAACTGTTTCTCAAGAACTTTGTAATCATCAATGTTTGGATGTATTATGAAAAACTAATAAGAACATTTCCTTTTTCAACTTTCTTGTTTGGCAATGACAGCTTAAACTCTAACATAAGACATAGAATTGTTACAGACGATTCATGGATAAAAGTATTGCTTAAAGTGATAATTTACCCCCAGATGAACATTGTGTCATCACTTAATTGCCTTCTTGTCATATCAAACCTATTTAACTTTCTTTCTACCGCGGAACACAAAAGAAAATATCTTGAAGAATGTTAGGAACTGGCACCTATTGACTTGCATTGGTTTTGTTTCCATACAATATAAGTGAATGGGTGCCTCTTTTGTTTCGAATACTAAATTTCTTCAAAATTTATTTTGCATTTTGTAAAAGGAAGAAAAACACACAGGTTTAAAATTACAAGGTGAATAAATGATGACACAATTTAAATTTTTGCTGAACTACCACTTTAATGAGTTGAAAAAAGCAACCCTTTGGAAATCAAGTTGGAATATAAAATAAATCACTTGTAGATTCATGTAGGAAATAGTAAACACAACAGACATACAAATTGTGAATTTGTTTTTTATTCCAGACTCATATTTAAACAACTTTCAAAAAACACCACAAAACACAGAAACTCTACAATAGCCAAGCTAAAGAAAATTTCTCAATAAATAAACAAACAACTGCAATACAAATAAAAATCAGCAAACACAATGGCTAATTATAAATCAATACATATTTTATGTTCACACATTTACATTATAATAAATACCCTGAACACGAATATTACCACATGACACTTTATTAAATGGCCATAGTTTACTCATGAAATTCTTATTGCACTGTGTGCCTATAAATAAGTGTCCAGCTGATACCCTCTTTTCCCTGTGTCTCTTGCTATCTCTCTCTCTCTTTATCTCTCTCTCTCTCTGTATCTTTTGCCTTGGGCCATGACAGGATTGGTAACATCACTGCTCCCTTAATGGAATGTGACACGTGCAGTACACAGCATTCACTTTTCCCATCATAACAGAGATAAACCACAACTATATAAAGAGTCCCCTTCCAATTCATCTGTGGCTGATGCATGCACATGTTGGGATAGACAAAATATTTCACTTAGTTTTTATCTGAGAGAATTTTAAAGGTTAGCTGGTTAATGTTTGTATATCAGCATTACTAAAGTGAAACATGATTACAGCAAATCGTTGAAAACTTATGGCCATTGTGAAAAATGTACTATTGTTTATTATTTTAATTATTTTTTAAAGCGTGTGGTAATGTTGAAGATTCACACATCATACTCAATGTTCTATCATTTACAAAACACGAGCAGGGGACATGCAAACATCCGTCACATGGATTGGATAAATGGAAATTGTATCCAGCTATGTTTTTAACTTAAAATCAAAATCCCCCATGTCCCGACTTTCCTGAAATCCTCGTAGTTTCGGCTTGCTCCACAGTTTTACTAAAAAGACTGCGACTATATTTGCTGTATTCTGCATTGAATTATAAAGAAACGTTTGCTATCATCTGTGAGGTTCTTGGATAAATCATTCTTGGGTAAAAACTTTGATGTTTTAGTGTAGGTTTGATATAATTTTTGATTCTAGCATCAGGACAAACATGATACTCTAAAGACTTGGAAAATAAAATTTTCCGTATTTTTAGTCGAGCCCTTTTTTAAGCGTAACAAAATATAAAATATTGATTGAAATGTGTATAAAATGAAATACAAACTATACAAATCCATTATAAATATTATACTACTAAGGTAAATAAATAATAATTCTGTAACCTTCCCGGCCTACTCCTCATTCCAGACCTGCACAACTGTGGAGCAAAATACACTTTGTGATTTCAGGATGAAGTTATGGGAAAGTTAGCAAAATTAGTCACAGACAATCTTACACAAACTTGCTCAACTGCCCCCACACCAGCTGTTTGGTTGTTGATTTTGGCTGAACGATCGATTGCAAGCATAAAGAGAGAAATCAGTCATCATGTTGTGTGACTGGACACCCACCTCACAAGTGTATTGTGGATACAGTTCCTGAGAAAAGTCAGGGGCTGGGCCAAACATCCCACCCATTTCTTTAGTGGAGGAAAAGCTTTGATAAGTTGTGTTGTCCATATACGATGCCCACCTGAGTTCATCTATGCCAATCTGAGACCCTCCATACATGCAAGGCTGGTTCTGCGTTGTTTCCATACTGCAAGGGGCACTGTGCACAGAGGACCCTTCAGGGGAGAGTTGATAGGTGAAGAGGTGGTAGCTGGGGTCATTGATGGGAGAAGTTTCTATAAGGCTGTGGTCATGATCCCCTACACATAGAAAGTAAAGCATGGTTTATTAAAAGGAATTGTTAATACAAAATAAAAATTCAGCTATCATTTATTAATCCTCTTGTCATTTCGAACCCGTACAATCTATGCTCACAAAATGTTACTCTGTTTTTACATGAAACAATTTACACACAAAAAAGAATACATTTTAAAGCTTTGAATTTAATTTAACATGTTATTTAACATTTGTGTATATGTAGGTAAAAATATGTGTAAATTTTACTAACTGGAATATTTCTATTGGAATTCACAAAAATTATTTGTGTGTATTACAAAAAGGACAGTCAAAAGACTAATCTCGATTAATGTCCAAAATAAAAGTTTGTGTTTACATAAGAAATGTCTTTGTGTGTTAATTAAAAATGTTCTAACACAAAGACATTTGTATATATACATCAGGGCCATGGCAAAACTTTATGATACATACACACACACACACACACACACACATATATATATATACAGATATGTGTGTGTGTGTGTGTGTGTGTGTGTGTGTGTGTGTGTGTGTGTGTGTGTGTGTGTGTGTGTGTGTGTGTGTGTGTGTGTGTGTGTGTGTGTGTGTGTGTGTGTGTGTGTGTGTGTGTGTATGAAAGGAACTAATTTATTAATATTTCCAATAATTTAATTTATATATTATTGTTTTATAATTTGTTTAATTTTTTTCTTTTTGTATGTAAGTGTGCTTATTAAGACAAAATTAATAAGCACCGTACACAAATATATATCATGGTAACAAAAACTTCACAAACATATTACAAACAAAATCACAAACATAAATAAATAAATAAATCCTTTTATTTTCATTACACTATTTAAAAATATATTTGTAACTTTAGGCGAAATTACTATTGGCTTTTTAATATTCCCATTGAAAAAATCTATTTAATGTTTAAAAATATTTTATTAAGTTAAAATTACTGTTTACTTTTGTGGTATTTGCTATATGATGTATTTTGACACAATGCTTTCTCCTCTAGAAAACAATAAAATTGTTTAGACTGAATTAAAAATTGCGGTACAGATTCACTTTTATTCAATGGATACAAAACTAATTTAAGTCAATGTGTATTGCTATTTTTCATTGTACCGGCATTCTTCAATACATCCTCTTTTACGTATGATAATGTAATAGTAACTTAAATTTGCATTTTTCCCCAACAAACCTATTGATTTTCCTATGCATGCCCCCAGGAAGTGAGATTACCCACTGTCACTAAAGGGAAAACCTTAGAATGTAAAGTGTACCTGAAGTGTCAGAGCAGGCGTAGACAGGGCTGGGTGTCTGGGGCACGGTGTACTCAGACCGAGATGGGCAGTCATGAGAGGGTGGAGACACTCTCTGTCTGGCAGCACTGCGTGGAACCAGTGGGTACTCCTTACTGGGGTACAAAGTGCAAGAACAAGTCACATAGGAGCTGGCTAACATCAGGAGATATATGTGAGAGGCCAGAAAAAAGGCGACCCTGTTTTGCATGGAAGGCCAAAGGGGGTAAGCGATATTACAGTACTGATCATTTCTAATTAAATTGTTAGGCTAAGGCACAATTACTGGAGCTAACTATCCCCTCTACCCCCTTTCCAATCTGACTCATTCCTCTTCTTTCTGTATCTCTAAAGGCAGACACACACACACATTAGCCCTTCAGTGACCTCTGTGTGTGACAGTGTGTTGGGCCGCTTTGCTCTTAATATTGTTACTCTATAAATATCCCTCTCTCTTGTGTCACATTCAATGTTGTCAATGTGCAACACAAAGCTTTGACTTTGGTTCCCTAAGCATGCAGGAGAAAAGGACAACATATTCTGTGTATCCATAAAAACATCAGCGGGGACACAACACGCAGTGACAGCCGATTTCTCACTTTTTAAAGAATTTCCCTCTGGGGGAAATAAAGTTGAAGTGGAGGGCACACAGAACAAACATAACTGAAGACTGAAACTAAGTAATTCATTAGTTAAGGCGTTTTTATACACACGGCCTACCTCGGTGTACGGGACATTCGATGTAGCTCGATATCATCATTTCCACGGAAGCCTTTGGCGAATGGATTATTCTCAATCTTCAATTGAGTGATCTTGAATTAAAATAACAAGGGATTAGGGATAGACACTTATTCTCTGCAGCTTTCTACAAATCTAGCTGTGATTAGAGGCCTCCTGCTGTTATTCTTACAGTGTGGTTCTGGTAGGAAGTCACAGCGATGAAAGCCGTCTCAGGAAATGAATGTGTGCAGAAGCTCGTGTTGCTGGAGCCAAAACTGTTCCTCTCATCAGCTTTTACTATGTGTAAGCGTGGCTGGTATTTATGCATGGAATTTAAAATGATCTGCAACAAAACGGGAACATTTCATGATGATTGATCGATGAAATGTATGTATACAATCAAATTTGATTGTCATTACATGTCCGAAAGGGTCCAGGTGGTTGTTGGTGAGTTTGAGCTTCTGGAAGGAGACAAGCTGTCTCATCCAGTGAGCACCTGATGCTGGTGAGTCTGGGTGGACATAAAGTCTGCCTGGAATCGCAGGCTCAGCTTTACCACTGATGGACCTGCACAGCACATCGGACATGAAGAGTTTGGTACAGAAGGGATAGCTTACCAAAAAGAAAAATGATGTCATCGTTTATTTACTCTTATGGTGTTCACTTGTATGTGACCCTAGGTCACTTTAGATAAAAGCGTCTGCTAAATGCCTAAATGCAAATGTAAAAATGTATAGGAAAATCCCCTCTGTGAAATGCAAAAGAAGACTTTTTAAAGAATGTCTCCATCTATGTTTTTGGATGTTTGTTTACCAACATGCTTCAAAATATCTTCTTTTATGTTCACAGAAGAAAGATTCTTGTGGCTTGAGGGGCTTGTGGCTTGGATCAACTATAAAATAGAATTGATTTATCTATTTCTCAAGATATTAAAGACAAATCTTGCTTCAATAGAAATAAACAGTCTTGTAACATTAATGAGTATAATAAATATTTATGTTTAGTTTAATTGCAGGTCTTACCATTTGTTATCGGCAAATTTATACCGGTGGTCGTCTGCTGATATGATGTCCATCAGTAAGATATACTTTGCTTTAGGATTAAGACCTGTTACTTTTACTTTGTAGCTGGGAAACATTCGTCTGAAAGAGATGAAAAGTGTATATTGTAAAGAGACAAAAATTTATATAAAGAGACATTAATGAAGGAAACAAGGATTGACAGTTTTAACATTAATAATAATAATTTTTTTTACATTTTCGTTGTCCAAAAAATGAGTTTTATATTTGTTTTACGCACAGTCAACACATTTAAGAAAACATTTTAAAATAAAAACAGAAGCGGATCAAACAGAGAAACAATGTCGCTCACCTGCCAGCTTTAGTGATGATCATTTCTGTGATGACATCATGAAATTTTGCCCACAGATCTTTTTCATGCAAATAAACTTTAATTCCTTCCATTCCCTGCATGATCAAAAAGAACGTCATTAAAAATGTATTTATGTACAACATTTTGAATTTGTATTGTTTTTTCTTTAAATTATCTGAAATAAAAGGCAGAACAGTGAACGCAATGAAATAAAATAAAACAGTAAAGCTGTTTTTATTTTATTATTTATGTTATTATTGGAGTGAGAATTTATCAAAACATTTATCAGGAAGACAATTATTTTAAAAATCCAAAATCTATCATTTGGTTTGATGTTTAGATCATTCTTAATTAATCAAAGTATATTTTCGTTGTAGACACATTATATAATGTTTGTCCTTCATCTTATTATTAAATAAACACAGTTTAAATTGACAATAACAAATAAAAGACTATATATAAAACTGAATGTTAAGGATTTCTGTATATTATACACTTTCACATGCACAGACATGGCTGACCTGTTGGGAGACAGGATTTTGTGGTGGTGTTGACTCGGATTTTTTTCGATTTTGACGGACTGAATTTCTCTCTTTCCCTAAATCCATCTCTGAAGAATCGCCGGCAGCGGACGGTGCAGATCCCGACTCTAGATGCGACATAACGCCGTCCGAATTA